>CAUYQU010011204.1:0-106043 GCA_963574635.1 Cheracebus regulus
ACTTTGTTCATTCCTTTTTCCCGTCATCTTGTCTTCTTGTTTTATTTCATTGAGTTGATCTTCGACCTCTGATATCCTTTCTTCTGCTTGGTCAATTCGGCTGTTGAAACTTGTGCATGCTTCGCGAAGTTCTCGTGTTGCGTTTTTCAGCTTCATCAATTCACTTATATTCTTCTCTAAGTTGTCCATTCTCTTGAGCAGTTCGTTAAATCTTCTTTCAAGGTTCTTAGTTTCTTTGCATTGGGTTAGAACATATTCTTTTAGCTCACAGAAGTTTCTTATTATCCACCTTCTGAAGCCTGATTCTGTGAGTTCATCACACTCATCCTCCGTCAAGCCTTGGTCTCTTGCTGATGAGGAGCTGTGATCTCCTGTAGGAGGAGAGGCATTCTGATTTCGGGTGTTCTCAGCCTTTTTGCACTGGTTTCTTTCCATTTTTGTGGATTTATCCACCTGTCGTCTTTGTAATTGCCGACTTTCAGATTGGGTCTTTGAGTGGACATCCGGCTTGTTGGTGATGAAGTTTTTTCTGTTTCTTAGTTTTCCTTTGGCGGACGCCCCTTCCCCACAGAGCTGGGCATTCCCGGATTCAGCTGTGCTTGCTGTGAAACTCTCAGTCCTCAGCACTTCCAATTGCTGGTTTTTTTTGTGGGGATGGGACCAGCCAAGCCTGACTCAAAGGGCACCCAGTCCTGTATACTCCGCACTGCGAAGCACTGCGCTGGGGTGCCGGCAAAACAGCCGCGCCGGCCAAAAGAGTTGCACTGGCGACCTGTGGGGCTCCTCCACCAGGAATCTCCCAGTCTGTGGGCAACAAGAGTTCATCTGAAATTGTGGTGTCCACTCGCTCTCTGCGCTTTCAATCCTGAGCTACAATCCTGAGCTGCTGCTAATTGGCCATCTTGGATCTCTCTATTGGAACATTTTTTTGGAGATTTGCGACAGTTTGAAAAAACTTGCAGACAAACTTTGTAGCCTAGAAATGAAGAAGTTAAGAAAAAGTTAGATGTGTCATGTATGTATAAAATATATATGGATACTAGTCTGTTGTATCGTTTATTACCATAAAGTATATTCAGATCCATTTTAAAACATTCAAACATATCAAAACTTAATGCACACATTTACAGATTGCACATCAACATTGGAGTTGAGAGAAATGTAAATATATGGAAAGATTTAGTATTAAGCCATAATGCGTAAAATTACCTGTAGTACATAGTACTACTGTCATGATTTTGTAGGTATCTGTAGTACATAGTACTACTGTCATGATTTTGCTATGGTGGTGAGCTCAAGTGTTGTATCTATTTGATTATCTGCTTAAAATGCCCTGTGACACTTATCATCTCTGAGTGAGCAATGTGTCTTTATTTTAAATGGCCTAATATAGTTAAAAGTGATCTCTCGTGGTTCGCTCATATTTTTCATTGATTTAGTACAGTACCATAAACTTGGAATAACACTAGGGGAGCCATACAAAGAGCCACTAGTGGTGCTGGAAATTTTCCCAAAAAGCAGAGAAAAGTCGTAACATTATAAGAAAATGTTGAATTGCTTGGTATGTACTGCAGATTGAGGTCTGCAGCTGTAGTTGCCCATCATTTCAAGATAAATTCATCTGGTATAAAAGATGATTATTAAATAAGGGAAGGAAATTTATGAAGCTGTTTTTGCATCTATGCCAATAGGCATGAAAACATTGTACTTTTTGCAAAATGCTTTTTTAATCTCGTATTGAAAATGCACCTTTTATGTGGGTGCAGGATTGCTGTAAGGAAGGCATACCTATAGACTCGAATATGATTTGAGAAAAAGCAGTCATTATGACAAAGCAAATGAAAGAGAATATTCTCTTAAACTGGAGAATTTAATGCCAGCAAAGGATGGTTTAATAATTTTAAGATGAGGTTTGGCTTAAAAAATGTTAAGATAGCAGGAGAAGCAGTTTCTGTTCTCCTGTTTCTGACCAAGAGGCAGCCAGTGAGTTCCCAGATGCTAATATGTTTTGATCTGTGTCCCCACCCAAATCTCATGTCTAATTGTAATCCCCAGTGTTGGAGGTGGGGCCTTGTTGGATCATGGGGGCAATTTCTCATAGTTTAACGCCATCCCCCTCAGAGCTGTTGTCACGATAGTGAGTTCTCATGAGATCTGGTCGTTTAAAAGTGTGTGGCACCTTTCCCAGCTCTCTCTTCCTCCTGCTCCAGCCGTGTAAGATATGCCTGCTTCCCTTTCACCTTCTGCCATGATTGTCAGCTTCTTCAGGCCTCCTCAGAAGCAGAGGCCACTCTGCTTCCTGTACAGCCTGTGGAACCATGAGCCAATTAAACCTCTTTAATTCATGAATTACCCAGTCTGAGGTATTTCTTTATAGCAATCTGAGAATGAAGTAATACAGACACCATTAAGAAAATCATTGAGGAGAAAGGATATCTGCCTGAAGAGGTAGATACATGCAAAAGTGCCCTATTCTGGGAAAAAAATGCCATAAAGGACATTTATTAGTAAGGAAGAAAAATAAGCACCAGGATTTAAGGCAGGAAGGGACAGACTCACTATTGTTTTATGCAAATGTAGTCAGGTTTCTGGTGAGGACTGCCCTTATCTATTAAAGCTGCTAACCCCTGAGCCTTGATGGGAAAAGGTAAACACCAGCTGCCAGTCTTTTGGCTGTATAGCAAAAGGGCCTGGAAAATAGGAACCCTTTTTCTGGACTGGTTCCTTTGATGTTTTGTTCCTGAAGTCAGGAAGTACCTTGCCAGTAAGGGACTGACTTTTAAAGTTCTTTTGGTACTGGACAGTGCCCCGGTTAACCCATGTAGAACTTGCATGAATTCAACACTGAAGGCATTGAAATGATCTACTTGCCCCAAACACAGCGTCTCTGATTCAGCCTCTAGATCCGGGGTCATAATGACCTCTAAGGCTCTTTACATGCAGGACTCTATAGAAAGGATTGGAAGAGAATGTTATGGAAGAGAACGCTAATAGAATATCATGAAAGTCTGGAAGAATTACACCACTGAAGATGCCATCATTGTTTTTGAAAAAGCTGTGAAAGCCATCAATCCTAAAACAATAAATTTCTGCTGGAGAAAACTGTCTAGATGTTGTGTCTGACTTCACAGGATTTACAACAGAGCTAATCTAGGAAATCATGAAAGAAATTTTGGATATGGCAAAAAAGGTGGGGAGTGAAGGGTTTTAAGATATGGGTCTTGAAGAAATTCAAGAGCTAATAGATAGACACCTTGATGGAGATGGATGCTTCCAAATGAGTGCCAGACAATGAGGAAGGCACAGAAAAAGCAGTGACAGAAAACAAATTGACATTAGACTGTCTGGCAGTGTTCTGATTATTCAAGACTGCTTTTGACTTCTGTGCACCCTTCTATGATACGGACACTGAAACTAAAGCAGATGGCAGAAGAAGGATTTGTACTATATAGAGAGATTTATAGATATGTTAAGAAACAAGAACGTTAGATGGAACTTACAGTATGTTTCCCTAAAGTTAGGACGAGCATGCCTGCCTCTCCTGCCTCTCCTTCCACCTCTTCTATCTCTGTCACCTCTGAGACAAGCAAGACCAGCACTTCCTCTTCCTCCTCCTCTTCAGCCTATTTAATGTGAAGACGAGGATAAAGACCTTTATGATGATCCAGTTCCACTTAATGAATAGTAATACAGTTTTTCTTCCTTACGATTTTCTTTTTTTCTAGCTTTATTGTAAGAATATAGCATATAGTATATGTAACATAAAATATGTGTTTATTGTTTATGTTATTAGTAAGGCTTCCAGTCACCAGTAGGCTATTAGTAGTTAAGGTGTCGGGGAGTCTGAAGTTATATACAGATTTTTGACCGTGCAAGGGGTCAGCATCTGTAACTCCTCTGTTGTTCACGGGTCATCTGTAAACCACTGTTGCAGAGTGGCTCCGGATGGGGAGAGGAAGTAAGGTAAAACAAGTCCATCTTGTTGCAGTAAAAAGTAACATGAAGTGGATGATTATCTGATTAGACCAAAGAATAAAACATTTCAGCTTTACATCTTAAAAGTGTCTTGCTGGTCTCCTAGGAAATTTGGAACTTCTTAATCAAGTTATTCTACCTTAAAAAGAAAATTTAAAATCTCAAGTCAGTTATCAACATTGCATCTTTAATATTTTTATTTCACATTGTCAGTCTTTTATTCTCTGTATGTGCTTAATCATGACTCAGGTTTTCCTCTGGATCTCTTACGCTGTGAAAGCCTTCTTGGTTTGGACCCTGCAACTTGCAGCAGAGTTCTAAATAAAAATTACACGCTGCTTGTTTCCATGGCTCCCCTCACCAATGAAATCCGGCCCGTCAGCAGCTGCACCCCTCAGGTAGAGACCTACTTGAAAGATCCACTTGGTAGCGTCATGACTCCCATCAGTTTTGTTTTCTTCTCAATCTGCAGATACCAACTATTAAAAATCACTGAACCATAGAAAGCAGTTTTATATTTTATGCCTTTGTAAGATGATATGCTCAATTTGTGGAGTGTAATTACTATATATGTGTCACCTAGTGACTTGTGGCACATTAGATTAAAATTTATTCATGTACAGAATATTTTAAAGAGAATGTTTTAGGATGCTCCAAAAAGGAAGCTGGCATCATTTTGAAGGATGAGATAAATTTAATTAGGAAAAATTAAATGTCTTAGAAGGTGGGGCCATGATTCTGAATAACCTGAAAAGAAAAGATGGTGCTTGAAAGCTGGAACTCTGGTTAACTGTATAATTTATATGTGAAAATTCCTCCTGGCCTTTTACTTAAAAAATACATATCAGTTTCATTCATTTGTATACTTAGCAAGGACGTTGCGGGCTGTGCCATTTTCAGAGTGGGTATTATGTTGATGTTCTTCAGTGCTACATCCTACCTGGTTTCCTAGGTAATACAGGGTTTAATAGTATAGCAGAATTGAAGGGATTCTTATACACAGTTAATTTGCCTGTGTTCTAGCTGCCTCAGTGAGGATCCTGTCTTCACACCAATTTTGTCCTTAGTATTCAACAAGAGATTTGCATTTAACCTTTTAAAAATAATTCTTTATGCACACCCCCACCCTCTCCCGCCAGCTTCCTCCTATTCTTTAACACAACCTCTGGTCGTGGTAGGAATCCATGAACTGCCTAATGAATGGTAAAATGGATGGAAGGGTAGATAATTCGTTTTGTGAAAATTGTATGTGATTAATGATAAGAATAGCTAACACTTTACTATAGAGCTTATATTCCAGGTACTGTTTTAAGCTTTTTGAACAACCTTACTACAACATCCTTTTGAGGTAGATTCTTTATTGCTGTTTTATAGATTGAGCAAAATGAGGCACAGAGAGCTTAAGTAACCTTAAGGTGATATGGCTGGATGGATAAAACCAAGATTCCAAACATAATTTCTTAATTCCAGTATAAAATTGAAACTATTTTCATGAAGATAATGCAGTTAACATTTAACAGTTAACACTTAATGTGAAAGGTCACTTTATATATACTTGGTCACTTATATAACACTTTATTATAACTTTGTTTTAACTGTTTTATGATTGTAGCATATTGGACCAGCTATCCCAGAAGTCAGCTCTGTCTGGTTTAAACTGTATATTTATCATATCACTGGGCAAGGACCACCATCCCTTTTATTGTCCAAAGGTACAAGACTTCGAAAACTGCCAAATATATTTCAGGTATGTGTGTGAGGTTTGGATTTGTGTATGTGTATGCAGTATGCTAGATAACTTCTTAATATTTTCCTTATTTCTGAATGCCATTTTATCTGTTAATTTCTTTTCGATAGAGTTATGATCGATTACTAATAACATCTTGGGGTCATGATCCTGGAGTAGTTCCTACATCAAATGTGCTCACGATGTTGAATGATGCTTTAACACATTCTGCAGTTTTAATTCAGGTACATTTATCTTATTTGAAAGAATCAATTTTGACTTTTTATTAAAAAGATGATAATTTTTCTAGCTTTCTGTATTGAGTTGCAATAAAATGTCAGCCATTTGAAATTTATAAAGTTGAAACGTAAAAAATCAGAGATGTGGATTTCAGTGCTGGCCCTTTGGCAGTGTCGGAGTGGTAGAAGTGATCATTGAAGTTAGACCCAGGTTTGCATTGCAGCCTCACCTTCTGTTAGCTGTGTGACCATAATTTTTTTTTTAAATAATAGCTTTACAGTAGTTTCCTCATCTGTGGGGGATAAGTTCCAAGACCCCCAGGGGATGCCTGAAACCACCAATAGTACCCAACCCTATATACAGTATGTGTTTTCCTACACATGCGTACCTATGATAAAGTTTCATTTATAAATTAGACACAGTAAGAGATTAACAATTACTAATAAGAAAATAGTATACTGCAATATAAGTGATATGAATGTTATATACTATACTCACCTATTTTATATACTATACTCACCTATTTTCAGACCTTGGTTGACCACAGATAATAACTAGAACCATGGAAAGTGAAATCTCAGATAAAGGGGGACTACTGTATATAATTCACATACTGTACAATTATAATGTGAGTATATAATTCACATACTGTACAATTCACCAATTTAAATTGTACAGTTAAGTGGGTTTTAGTGTATTCACAGATATGTACAGTCATTACCACATTCAATTTTAGAACATTTTCATTACCTTAAAAAGAAACTCTGTATCCTTTAGTGATCACTCTTCTATTTTCTCCCCACTACTCCCCTTCTTCCCTTTAGACTTAAACAACACTAATCTATTTGCTGTCCCTATAAATTTGTTTATTCTGGAAATTTATATGCATGGAGTCATATATAATATGTGGTCTTTTGTGACTGGCTTCCTTCATTTAACATAATATTTTCAAGGTTCATCATGTTGTCGTATATATCAGTACTCCATTCCTTCTTATGGCCAAATAATGCTCCATTTTATGGATATGCCACATTTTGTTTATTCCTCCATCAGTTGATGGACATGTGGGTTGTTTTCACCTTTTGGCCACATGAAGAATGCTGTCATAAACATTTGTATACAAGTTTTTCTGTGGTCATATGTTTTTATTTCTCTTGGATAAATATATAGGGATGGAATTACTGGGTCATATGGTAATTCTATGTTTAAGCATTTAAGGAACTGCCAGACTGTCTTGCAAGTGGCTGCATCAGTTTACATTTCCACGGGCACTTGGTATTATCTGGCTTTTTGATGATAACCACCGTAAGGGGTGTGGAATGATATCTCATTATAGTTTTGATGTACATTTTCCCGATGGCTAATAATGTTGAGTTTCTTTGCGTGTGCTTGTTGAGCTGTATGACATTTTCATGATAAACCTTATACTTTATTTCCCACCTATAAAATGGAGATGGCAATATCTGTTGTATAATAACAAATACTTGTAATAGTAGCAGCTAATGGTAAGGTAGGCAGTTTATGCTCTTAGAATTGAGAGAATGAAATGAAAATGTACATGTGAAATATGTAGCACACTTTCTGGTATATAGTAGGTTCTCAGTAAAGATTTTCTCACTTCATCCATCTAATAATTGAATATGCATATTTTGTGCTAATTAACGTGGATATGCAAATAAGACGGGCCCCCCCATCTTCAAGGAATTTAAGGATGGTGGGAAAAGTTGCATAAGCACCCAGTTTCACTTTATTGACTTAAAAAGAAGTATCCTGTCCAGCCTTGGGGCAAGGAGAAGGGTTTAGGTAGGGGACGTTCCTTAGAGAAAATGAGACCCAGGCTGAATACAAAAGGATGATTTAAAAGAAGCCAGGTAGTAGGGTCAGCATGATTAAAACTCTGGGTGGAGGATTTTATTTTTATTTTTACTTTTTATTGCTGTTTTTCTAGTGCCCAGCAGTGCTCAGGTCATAGTAGTTGTCCAATTAGTGTTTGTGGAATAAATAAGAATATGAAATTGCATAACATGCCAGGGCTGATAAGCTGTTTGGCATTTTTGAGGAGTGATTTGGAGCGTGAGGGGGTCATGGTCAGAGATGAGTCTGGAGAAGTAGGCGGTGCGCCTTGAGTGTCCTGCTGTCCTTGAGTGTCCTGCTGTGGAGCTGAGACATTGACCTGTAGATGGATGGTAGCAGTTACAGAGGGCTAACAGGGATTAACATGGTCAGATGTGTTTTAGGAATCAACTTGCGATGATATTGAGAATGGAAGTGGGGAGATACCTGAAGGAAAAAAGACCAGTTAGGACTGTGTGTAGTAGTTTAGATAAGAGATAAAGATAGCCTGGATTAAGGACATGGTAGTAAGAACTAAAAGGAAAAATGAATTTAAGAAGTACTACAAATACACAATTAATAGAATTGATCAGATATCTGAAAAAGAGATAGCAAGAGGGCAGGAAGATTCTGATTTGACTTATGAAGGTAGAAGGGTGGTGATAACCACTACTGTAGAGAACACAAGAGGAAGTGACATCAAAGGAGGTGGAGATACCACTACTCAGAGAACACAGGAGGAAGAGCCCATTTATAGGGCAGATGATGCCTTGTTTTTATATGGTGCCTGTGGTAAATGGAAATATTCTGAAATTCAAATGAGAGGTTCGATGAGTGATTAAATGTCAGCATCAGCTGGTAGATGGTAGTTGAAACCATGAGAGGTTGAAATTAGCCAGGGAGAATATGTAGTATGGGGTAGTTGTGGGAGATAGCATCATAGAAGGGCTAGACATGGACTTAAGTCAGGCTGCCTAAGCTCAAATCTTGGTTCCACCACTTACTAGTAATCTTGGGCAAATTGAATACCTTTTTGAACTTTAGTCTTTACCTATAAACTGGAGATAAAGTTCCTATCTTTTTAAGGTTGTTGAAAAGAATGACTGAGCACTCTGTTTAGCACATAAGAAGATCTCAGAAAATGTTATTGTGTTGGTAGTGGCAGTAGAAGTAGAGTGAAGGAACCAATGGGTAATTCTGTAAGCTTCAGTTTTCCTTACCTTTAAAATGAAGGATGGCTGGATGCAGTGGCTCATGCCTATAATTTTAGCACTTTGGAAGGCTGAGGTGGATTGCTTGAGCATGGAAGTTGGAGACCAACTTGGATAACAGTGAAACCCTCTCTTAATTTATAGTAACAGACCTTTTTTGAATAAAGTAAAATGAAAGGGGTGGTTGCCAAGGTCTTTTCTGTAGGTGGTATTCAGTAGGTCAAGCTAAGTTAGGTTTTTTTCGGTGGGGGGCAGTGGGTACTGCAAAATATGGTTAGAAAAACAACCATATCAGCAGACAGTACCTGTTTTTATTTTTTATTTTATTTTTTTCAGACGGGGTCTCACTCTGTTACCCAAGCTGAAGTGCAGTGGCATGATCACAGCTCACTACAGCCTTAACTTCCCTGGGCTCAAGAGATCCTCTCTCCTTAGCCTCTGGAGTAGCTGGGACTACAGGCTCACACCACCATGCTTGGCAAATTTTTTGTAGCGACAGGGTTTCGTCATGTTGCCCAGGCTGGTCTGGAACTCCTGGACTTAAGTGATCCACCTGTGTTGGCCTCTGAAAGTGCTGGGATGACAGGTGTGAGCCACCACACCAGGCCAACAGTACTGTTTTTAAAGTGTTGTTAAAGAGTTTTGCTTTTGCTAAAGAAGAATGCCTTATTAATTAAATTTGGTAGGAAAAAAAAATTTACCTTATTAGAATTTTAAACATTTTACAAATGAAGATTTTGGTTAAAACCATAATTTATTGCAGCCATCTGGTTTAGGGAAAAAAGAACTGTCAGAAATATATTTAAATTGTTACATGAAGCAATGAAAAGAGTATGCTTTCTCTTGGGTATATCAGGGTTTCTTGAATTCGAATAATGTATAGGTCTCTCTTAAAGGGAAAAACAGATCCTCAGTATTAACTTAAATTTCTATTATAACGGTTCTAAATGCATGTAGACAAAGTTAAATTCTTCATGCTTATTATTACACAACTACAAATTCAAATCAAATTTTGGAATTAAATATAAGCAAAGCTTTAAAACAAAACTCAAATGAACAATATTAATTGAATGTGATACATGAAACTGAATTATCTTTTATAACATGAGAGTGAGGTGGGTAGACTCAGATTTTTTAAATTTAATCTTTGAATTAATAGTACATTCACATGATTCAAAAATAAAATGTTATTAAAAGGTGGGCGCAGTGGCTTACGCCTGTAATCTCAGCACTTTGGGAGGCTGAGGCAGGTGGATCACCTGAAGTCAGGAGTTCGAGACCAGCCTGGCCAACATGGTGAAACCCTGTCTCTACTAAAAAATACAAAAAAAGTTAGCCAGGTGTGGTGGCGGGTGCCTGCAATCTCAGCTACTTGGGAGGCTGAGGCAGGAGAATTGCTTGAACCCCAGAGTTGGAGGTTGCAGTGAGCCAAAATCACACCATTGCACTCTAGCCTGAGTGACAGAGTGAGACTCTGCCTCGAAAAAATGTATATAGAGAAAAGTATCAGTCCCTTGCTAACCCTGTTTATCATGTTTCCACTCCCCATCTTTCTTCCAAATCAGATTTCATCTGTTCCGTTTCTGCTATATCCCTGCAGAGTGTCTTTATGCATATGCAAGTACTTGCACACAGATGTGCCCCCTACCTTTTCCATTTAGCAATTGGAGATCTTTCCATTGCAGGTCATAGTTTTTCATTTATGCCCCTCCATTGAAGATAGTCTCCTAATTTACTTAACCAGTCACCTATTGGTAGACATTTTGGTTTTTCCAATTATATGTAATTATAATATTGTAGCAAGTAATTTTGAATATATTTCATTTCAGGGCAGGTTTTTGAGTTTCGCATTCTTAGTCCGTGGTGTGCTATGTAAATATGGGGATTCTTCCTCCACCTTTCCCTCTCAGAACTGTAGTTAACGTTTGTGTGAATAAACTTGGCCTCATTCTTCACTTGGCTAACACCTGATTTACCTGTCAAATTAGCCTCTTTTTTCTGCATTGGCCTATACATTCAATTTGAGAAACATTGCCTTATAGGTTATTATGCACATAAGACGTCACTGCTTGCTGTAGAAAAATAGAAAATTGTTGAAAGCACTTTGATGAGGTATTAATATGGAATATACCATTATGTGACGATATCAATGATTGGGAATGAGGTTTCTTGTATACCTTTTCACTTTTGTTTCTTTATTTTTAGGGGCATGGTCTTCATGGCGTAGGAGAAACTGTCCATGTACCATTTCCATTTGATGAAACAGAACTACAAGGAGGTACCTTTTGAATTGTTCCTATTGACTTTTTTTTTTTTAATTATTACTCATGTCAACAGTTTGGTGGAAAGCATGGTGGGAAATGAATTCTTAAAATTTTTGAGTTCTAGGTTCATATTATGCTATTAAAGAGTATTGGCAAAAGGTAGCTTTTTGTCATGTGCTTTGCCATCCACAAAGATCTGATAGAGTAAGACCCATTTAGGATTTTTGAAAAACTACTTGGGAATGAATGAGAGTAAGTAGATATCTGCCTAGATGGAAGACTTTTCTCTATTTCTCCTTTTTTATAATTCACACAACTGTCTAATACGTTATAAAGCCTAAGGGAAAAAATAACCGTTTATCTGGAGATGCAGACAGTGACAATAGGATCTTAAAATTTATAAAATCTCAAGAACTGCTTAGTAGATTCTTTGCCTTGGGGGATTATTGTGTAAATTATAAAAATAGATATCTTTATATTTAAATATAGAGCATTTTTCTCTTTTATGAGTTCACATATTTATGAGAACTTGAGTTAAGAAATAAATAATTTAGGCATGTGATTTCAAGTGCATTGTTAGCTTTAATTTCAACAAGAATAACAACTTTACATATTTCTTTATTGGAATCAATCATGATTTATTAAAGTATAAAAGTAGTTCTAAGAGTTGTTGAAGAAAAGTATGTTTAAGTTGTTGGCATTGTGTTGTTTTGAAATTGTTCACTAATGTGATATCAATTCTCTTCTTAGAGTTCACTCGTGTCAATATGGGTGTTCATAAAGCATTGCAGTTACTAAGGAACAAAGTGGACTTACAGCATTTCTGTGGATATGTCACTATGTTGAATGCTTCGAGCCAGCTTGCAAATAGAAAACTTAGTGATGCTTCTGATGAGAGAGGTTAGCCAATAGTTGGATTCTTTGAATTAAGATAATTGGTTTTGAGTTTAACACAGTGTTAATACATGAAAAGCAGCAGACCTTTGTGGGGATGCCAAATTGTTGAATTCTCAATATTCTTTCACTGAAGCACGAGAAAATATTTTGGAACATCATTTAGAAAAATATCAGCTGTTCAAATGCAGAAAATAGGATTGGGGTTACAGAATGCTTTTGGTGCTTTACTATCATATCTGTGTTTATAAGGCTTTTTTCATTAAGTTAGCTTTATAGGGTGATGGTTTCAAAACTCAAGTCTCTGTACAAATGGTACCAAAATTGACTTAATAGTTTTTCCCTTTCAACTTCTTCTGTCAAAAGGCACCATTTCTGTCAAAAGGCGCCACCTTAATTATCTAGGTCTAAAATCTTATCTTTGTCTCATTCTTTCTCTTTTCCACTATGTTCAATTAGTTTCCAAGTTCTGTGAATTAGGCTTTAGATATGTTTGTCATGTCCATTTCTTTCCCTTTCTCTTTATTTTAAATTCTCTGTGACTGCTCTTCTGGTCTGGGTTTTCATCTTTAAACCTTAAACATGTGCTGTTGCAGCCATTCCCTGATGCCTTTCTGGCCTCTTCTTTCTCTCTCCAATCTGTCTTACATATTGGCAACAGCTAATTTTGCTTAGATACCACCTTTTTTTAAAATCTGAAAATTCATTTTCAAATCACCTTCTCATGCTTACTTACTATTTCTGTTCTGGCATAATATTGGCATATATGTGGTTTGGGTTGCTGTGGTGCAGTTCTTGTCCATGGATTTGGGAGACCGTTCATTGTTTGCCGTTGAGTGACAGTATTCCATTAGCCTCTTAGTTTGAAATTCTGAGAAAATGTAATTAATTTCATCCGATTGGCTCCCGTTGAGATAGGTACTTAGTCCTATCTCATGTGTCTTTGGCCAAATGTTTGACTGCCAAATATTGCAGGGGCATTTTCTAGAGAAGAGGGCTATGACTTAGGCAGTCATTTCAAAGCATGTCTACTATAGCTGTCCTTTTTTATGTCATTCATTCCATAAACCTTTATGGAATACCTGCTTAAGTGCTGGAGCTATTTAAATTAATAAGACCAGGCCAAACATAGTGGCTCACGCTTGCAATCCCAGTACTCTGGGAGGCCAAGGCAGGAGGATTGTTTGAGGCTAGGAGTTTGAAACCAGCCTGGACAACATAGCAAGACCGTGTCTCTACAAAAAAAAAAAAAAGAAAAAGAAAAAGAAATAAGAAAGACAATGTTGTTCCAAGGATTAAAGCCCTAGAGAGGAGACAAGTGAATCAGTGTAAAGTATGGTGTTACTGAGTATGATGGGAGTCTGCATAAAGTGATAACATAGCACAGAGAAGGCCTCTTACAGAAGGTGAAGTTTGATTTTTGAAAATTGAAGAGTTAGGTAGACAAAAGATAATGTGTTTTTGGAGGGTGGCAGCCTTTCAGGCAGAGGGAATTAGGAAACAGTAGCTCATTATGGCCAAAAGAAAGGATTTGTTGGACAGTAGTAGAAGATGAGAATAGAGGAGTAGATAAGATCTGAGGGAGCTTGGAAGAACTTTCAGCACTGAAAAGAACTTTCAAGAGTAATAACATAACAGACTCTATACTTCCACAGGGGTGCAAATGGCTTCGGAATGACCTGTGTGAAAGTCTAAACTTGTGTCCTTCTTTTTGAATTTTGATTTCTTTAGGCTAAGATTCCTCAGCCTCAGCACTGTGTGCAGTTTGAGTTGGATAATGTTTTTTTTGTGGAGGATTGCCCTGTGCATGGTCGGTTGTTTACCATTCATAGATATGAATAGCATCTCTGTCTTCATTCATGTCTGTTGGGGATCAAAATTGCTCCCCTGTTTAGAACCACTTCTTAAGCCAAGGATTATGCATTTTCTTTCCATTGTCATTACTATTGTCTGAAGTCCTTTCCATGTTTGGATTGATTTATTGGCATCTTCTGCTAACTGCTGGAATCCTAATATTGTGTATGTCCTTTAATTATAAGGAGAACCTGATTTGGCTTCTGGCTCAGATGTAAATGGGAGTACAGAGTCATTTGAAATGGTCATCGAGGAAGCAACTATTATAGATTCAGCAACAAAGCAAACCTCTGGTATGGTGTTAAAACTTTTTGCAATTTTGTTAGACTAATTTTTGAGGTTTAAGTTTTATGTTAAGTCATTTGCATGCCATTTGTTTTTTCTTATTATTTATAATAGACTTTTAAATAAGACTTTTCTGGGAAGCATTTTTACATACTTAGAATAATAATTCAAGTATTATAAAATTATAACTTGAAAATAACAACTTATTAATAACCTTATTCCTGTGGTAAATGTTTTGATTCATTCTCTCATCTTACAGATGTCTTGCATTACTGTTTTTCTGGACAAATGACTACTTTGAACGTTGGATAAAAGCTGTGTACCTTCTCAGACACATGTTTATACCCAAAAAATATCTATCTTGTTTAGAGCTTAACTGGCCCCTTCAATTTCTTCCTCCCCTGCCAAGCCTATTGGTGGATATCACTGGGGCAGGAAGAATTTATGAACCTCAGGTTAAGAAACCCTTGTCAGTTATATAATATAAATAAGTAGCTATATATGATAAAAAATAAGTTTATATGTCCTTTCTTAGGTGCCACAACAGAAGCAGATTGGGTTCCTCTTGAGCTGTGCTTTGGAATTCCACTGTTCAGTTCCGAATTAAACCGGAAAGTTTGCAGGAAAATTGCTACACATGGCCTTTGCAGAAAAGAGAGGTGAGGGTTTATATTCATTGTCATATTTTCATCTACTCGATTTTTAAGCTGCCAGTGAATAGTTACTATATCTTTCTTTTATTCCACACATGAACACAGTAATTGCTCTGTATATGTTTTTTGATTGAATAGAGATTGTTAGTTTAAGGGTTTTACTGTATTTTTCAAAATTAAGTTTCACTAGTTCAGATATTAGTCACAGGCAGACATTGTGAGCACATGTTTTCATTATATTTATTTAGTAATCTAGGTGAGGTGAGGGTGTGGTAAATGGGCATGCTGATATAGAATATGAACCTAGTTTTTAAAAAATGTATGTCTACAGAAAATTTCCCTGAATTTCTCTCACTCGTAACATACACACACTTATGTTACATTCTGTTAATAGTGATTGTTTTTTGTGGTGGAATTATGGTTACTTTCCAAAATATTCTTCACTTTCTACATTTTCTAAAATGAATGTATATTTCTCCTTAGAGATGACATGTAGGTTTTATCTTATATGCCAGCTCTGATCCATTGGGAGTAGCTGCTAAGAGGCAATGGTTGTAAAGGTTCTGAGACAAACTAGGTTAGCAGGAAAGAACATAATTGAATCTAATTGTCACAATAGGTGGCTTGGAGAGGTGAAATCCGCAAGTCAAGATCTTACTGACTTCCTTGTTTCAGATAATGAAGTTGCACCATAATTCATTTAAATGGCTTAGTATAGCTTTTATCAAAAAATGAAGATTACTTAGTTGACAATCTCTGAAAACAAAATAATATACATGAATAAAAAATGGAAATACTATAGTAGAACTTTAAAGGTTGCCACTGTAATTTTTACTGATTTAACATATTTGAAAAATATTTAGGTGGGTTGGTGTGTGTTAAATCTGTCATCAAGTTGTCTTTTGCAATTACGTTGGCTATTTGAAGGTTGTATCATAGTTGTCATTCCTCATAGTGCCTAAATCTTCATTTGAAAAGTTTTCTTTCATTTAACATTTATGTTTACTAATAGTTGAGTCTTTTTAAAATAATAACTTTGATTTTAGTTATATATTTATTTCAAAATGGACTTTTAATGCATGACTACACCCTGTTACTAAAACAAGCAAAAATTTCATTGATGAAAAACATTGAAATTGTTTTTAAAATGTTTTGTGATTGACCAGGATGTATAGATGCATTTAAATTGCTAAAATTAAACTCTGTGAGAAACTCATTCTTGCCATTATGTTTGTTTTAAACTTGTTCTTGCCTTTTTTTTCCAGCCTTCAAAACCTCTTACATTCCAGTAGAAAACTGTCTCTGCAAGTCCTTAACTTTGTTCACTCATTCCAGGTAACAAAAACCAAAAAGTCTAAATGGTACTTGTACAGAGCTTTAAGTATGCACAACACTTCTATGTTTGTTTTTGAGGCATCACAGTAGCAAGATATGAAATAAACATTAATTTCATTGTATACATTCATTTATAAATGAAGACATTAAGATTCAAGAAGTTAATTGACTTGCACATTTCATTGGCCAGGTCTTCGGAGACCAAAGCTTGATTTCTGTTCTGTGCCAGTGCTTTATTCAACAGAAATGTGTTCAGTGTCTGTTATGGGCCATGTACCATGCCAGGTGCCAGTTTTTGGTTATAGTGCACCTCCTAATAACTAAAGCGATTCTCCGCTGCCAGGATGGGCTGTCTGTTGTGGCAGCAAAGGCCAGTGCTCTGGACTTTTTGTTCCCCGCTGTCCCCCATCCCCAAGGAAAGAAAGAATATTCTAGACTTGATTTATAGATAAACTTTTAGAATGGAATATTTCTGTTCAGAATATCTAATCCAACATTATGAAATCAATATTTTGAAGTTTTATTTCATTCATTCAATTGGTAATACTTAACCCTGACCTATGCCAGACTCTTTGCTGAGTGCTTTGGAAACAGTGCTGCGTAAGATGCTAATGGAACTTACAGTGTTGTGGGAGGCAATAGTCAGATAAATATTAAGATACGTAAGTTCTAACTGATTTCAGTAAGTACTTTGAAGGAGCCAAACTATGATGAAATCCGCAGGTAGACTTAATTTCAGTAGGTGCAAGATAATATATAAGCTGAAGCCAAAAAGTTGGAAAAGAATATTTCGGCAAAGCTTAGGTCTGTACGTCCTGTGTCTGGGAAATGTCCACTGAACAAAGAAACAAATGAAGGCCAGTGTGGCAGAAACCTCATGAAAGAGGTAGAAGCAAGAGGTGAGGTTGAAGAGGGCAGGGGCACGGTGCACAGGGCCTTCTGGTGTATGTTAAGAACTAGTATATTGTGCTCAGTGCGAAGAGAAATGATTGAAGACTTTTAGACAGGAGATATGTTATTTCCGATGGACTATTTTATAAAAATAGGCAAAAATGGGAATGTTATAAGGATGCAATAAATGGAGAAATTTCAAAATTCTGTCAGTCCTGTTGTGGCAGTGAAGGCCTTGGCCATAGTGAGTTAATAAACTAATTTGGGATATATTTTGCAGATAGGTTGATAAAACTTGATGATGAATTAAAAGTGAGGAAAGGATTAGGGCTGGGAGGAAAGGGATCATGAATGATTTTTATATTTCTTGATTAGCTGGATGTGTGGAATAGAGAAGACTGGGAGGAAGAGGTGAGGGAAAATTTGAGAGTTCAATGATGGGCATGCTGAGTATAGAATGCATGGGGAAGCATCTGAAACGAAGTGTCAGATAGGTGGATGTTTGAGCCTGGAGTCCTGGGGAGAGGTCTATGTGGAATATATGCATCTGAGAAGCCTGGAGTAGATGGGTTATTCTGGTACTTTCTGGTGCTCAGTGTTTTGTAAGGATTTTTTTTTTTTTTTTCTGAGATGGAGTCTGGGTGTGTCATTCAGGCTGGAGTGTGCAGTGGCACGATCTTGACTCACTGCAACCTTTACCTTCTGAGTTCAAGCCATTCTCCTGCCTCAGCCTCCCCAGTAACTGATATCACTGGCATGTGCCATCACGCCCAGCTAATTTTTTGTATTTTTAGTAGAAAGGGGTTTCACCATGTTGGCCAGAGTGGTCTTGAACTCCTGACTGCCTCAGCCTCCCAAATTGCTGGGATTACAGGCATAAGTCACTGCACCTGGCCTTTGTAAGGATTTTTTTTTTTGAGATTTTTCTCCTGTTATGTAATACTTTGAGGTAGGTCAAGTCTTCTAAAAATGAACTTTTACTTTTCCCACAGTCTCATAGCCTCTTATTTCTATTTATTTAAAAGGACTTATTACTGTTTGACTTTATTCGTCATTTTAAAATATATTAATACCTGTCATGATTGTTTTGCGCTCACAGTGTAGATCTTTGCATCTCCTGTAGTGCTTTGCAGTCCATAAACACTTCTCAGGTGATCAGCGTCTCTGTTTCTCATTAGTTATATTAAGTGGTTTTGGTAAAGTATCAAATATCATTTTTCTTGTTTCTTGATCTTTTAGGAAGGTGCTTCAACATTGAATATTCACACGGAGTCCAGTTTTTCAAGTTTGCTTTCACAGTCATCATATGCTGACATGGGTGTTCCACTTCCTGCAAAAAATTTAATATTTAAAGATGGCGTCTTATCAGAATGGAGTGGACGGTCACCTTCCTCACTTCTTATTGCTAATCTCCATTTGCAATAATTTGGTTACACCATTTGTTGCTCACACGTTCTGCCTTTTTTCTTTCTTAACGTTAGCTTTATAGTGTCAGCCACTAAAAAGCATCCTGCTGCTGCAGTGCAATTCCTGCTTAACTAATATTAAAAGTTTGGGGAACATATTCATGTTTTCTGAAGTTTTGCTCATTATTGCACATCTTATTACAACAAAGTTCTTTTTAGCAGCCAGCACTGTATTTTTTACCTTGAGACAATCTGCATTTCTTTTATAAAACTAAGTATATAATTCATAGGCTTTATGATGACTGTTACGTTTATAAGCAGTCACTATGAAAATTGCAATGGTAATTTTATATGTTAGTTTATTAAACATAAATCTTGTTTAATTTTATATTTTGTTACCTATACTTTGGGGGATCAAGGGAAGAGATGGAACTCTTCCTCTGAAAAGGCTTCTTGGTACTTAAAGTGGCAAAACTACAAAACAATAAACATCCAGTATTGAGAGGTGATATGATAGGGCATTATGAATTCCTATGGGTGTCTGTAAATTATGTATATCAGTTGGACATTGTAGAAGGTATGTAAATCAGCATAGTTATGTATAACTTAACCTTGATTTATAAGGTCTTAACTCAGATTATGACTATTCATTAACATCTCATGAAAAGCTTTAGAAAACTTTCTATTTTTAAACACCATTTATATGTGGACTTCTGTTGTCACTGATTTTAGGCTTTATATTTTCATAGAGTCTTTATGGAAAAAATAGAATTTATTTTCCACTCTTGTAGCTATAGCTGCTGCACATTTTCACCCTGATTTATTTTTTTGTTTCTTAGCTTTGATGTTTTCAAACCAAGGATTGTGATTTTAGGTTAGAATTACATTTTAGAAGCATTAAGGCTATGTCTTTGGATCAAAATCCTGTAGTGATAAACCTACTTCGAAGACATACTCTTAAGCAATCTGGATCTTAAATTTATGTGAATACTTTTTTAGAAAATGATGAAGAAAAATTGAATTATTTCAAAGTGTTCCCTGAGTCATTGATTCTTTTAGTATTGCAAATGTTAATTAGAATAATTGAAATCACTTTTTAGACTCTTCAAGCTACCTTCTTTGGGAAGTTTGTGCATTGTTATAGTTTAGCTCCTCTTACAGGGTAATGATTTGCTAGTTTAAAACTGTAACCAAACTAACTGGTCAGACAACATATATCTAAAACACTTAAATGTTAGAAAGTTCGGGAATGTTATAACCTAAACCTTTTTGCTGATAACTTTTTGTTATTTATAGATATTTGTGTATTTAATATACTTACTTCTGGAAATATATGCCTTTCCTAAAACTTAACCATGCTTTCAATACCTTGGCCTATCTATAGAATTGAATATTTTGGACCATGTTATCTGTGGCACAGTCAGTGCTGTTTGGGGTAAATGCAGTAATGGTTAGTTTTCTACTGTGTCTTATAGAAGGTAGAAACCATGTGTATGTTATGTTTGTCTATAAAAGAAAAAAATACATACTAATATTAAATAATTTCTTATGACTGTGAATCACTCACTTATTTTTCCAGTAATTGATATTGTACATTCCTAGTGCTATTAGGTATGTATGTATGTAACTTTTACAGTTTCTCAGCTGAAAGTTGTATTTTTTTTTTTTTTGATCAGGGCTCTTTAATCTCATTTTAATTTGCTTTGTTTGAATGAACTGTAGTTATTTTATTCCTGTATTAACCATCTAAACCAACTGTAAGGACACGTACACTAATAAATAATTGACTATTTGTAGTTGTTGGCAGTGAACCCAGTTGTTGGTGAATTTAAAGCTTAAAATATGGGAGTGATTTGCTGCTAAATTTTCTTTGGGAGATAAGGGAGGAAGAAATAGAACCTAATAGTGACCATGAATTTTAGGGAAAGTATTGAAAAACCATGGGGTCATTTCTGGTTTCTTGTGTTGAACGAGGCAAGAGTAATACCTGATTCTGAGTGAAGACCTCTCGTACTCTTAAGGAGGGAGAGTCTGCGCTTTTAGAGCTTTTAGAAAAATGTGAAAAGCTGATGTTGTCGCTTTGCTTTGTGAATTTGGCTTTGTTTTATTTATACATTAACTCATGTAATCTCTTAAATCTTATAAGTATTGATCCATTTCAACAAAAAGGTAAATTTAAAATGCAGACTATTATTTGCCAAAGAAGATTCATGAAAAATTTATATTCAGTTATTTTGCAAATAGTTTATTTCATTTGGCTTTTTGCCACATTCCTTCCTTTCTTTCCCCACTTCCTTAATGTAATTTGAACCCTGGCAAACATTCTTTAGAAACCAAGAGGAAAAAAAGAACAAATATCCAAAAAAGATATAGAATTCAGTGTGGTAGACTTTCACCTCTAAAATAGGTTGGAAGAAATGCAGCTTTATATCATCAAAAAATATAGTCATCTGATTTTCTTTATTTCTTTTTTATATTGTGTAATCAGATGATTTTATATATCTTTGGGGGTGGTGGAATATTGGTTTCTTTTACTTGATGTTTTCAGTTTTCTCTGCTGTTCATGTTTCTTATTTGTGTTCAGTGTTTCAAATACAATTTGTATTTAAGGATTTTAAAATACCAAACTGTAACTGAGTACAGTGGATCATTTTCTGTTAGGATGTTAATATCATACAATGAAATATATAAAGTATTGTCAATTTGATTATTGACACATATAACATGTTTACAAATAAACTGGTGTTGATCAAGTTACTATGAAAATGTGTTTAATCTTATGAAAGTTCCTTTCTTAATTTTAAAAACAACCATGGTTTTAGTGCTGTGGCTTTCCTGTACTTAAAAACACACACACACACACACACACACACACACAAAACTTGATTATTTTATAGTAATTTCAGATTTACACAAAGTGGTAAAGGTAGTCAGATGTTCTCTCTACCCTTCACTGGCTTCCCCTAATGTTGACTGACACCTTCTGTAAACTATGGCAGGGTCAAACCTCAGCAATTAACATTGGTACAGTAGTATTTTCTAAACTTTATTTGGCTTTTACCAGTTTTCGTACTAGTGTCTTTGTTGTCAAGATCCAGTCCAGGATACCACATTGCATGTATTTACTCATCGGTGCCTCATTAGTCTCTTCTAGTATGTAACAGTTTTTCAGTCTTTCACGACCTTGACACTAAAAGAGTGCCAGTCAGTTATTTTGTAAGAATTCCTTCAGTGTAGGTTTGTCTGATGTTTCCTCATGATTAGACTGAGGCTGTTTTATCACAAAGGGTACTACAAAGGTGATGTGACCTTCCCACCAGTACAACATATCATAGGGTACATGATGTCAATATGTATCATTGGTGATGTTCCTTTATTGGGTAAGATGGTGTTTGCTAGGATTTTCCACTGTAGGATACTATTTTCCCCCTTTTTATACTCTATTTTTTCTTTTGTCAAGGAGTCACTATGTCAAGCCCATACTTGGGAGAGAAATGGATCTCTTTTTTTGTGAAGGAGGGAGTATCTGTACATATTTAGAGCTCTTTTGAAAAATTTCTCATTTATTTATTTGATCATTTATTTATATGGGCTTTTGGCTGTTTTGTCTTTTGAGTTAAAATCCAGTCTTGTTATTTGTTTTGTTATGCACATTATTTCAGCTTTGACCATTGTGAGCTCTTTGAGGTTGGCTTCTAAATCCTTTTGACATGTCCTCATCTTTTTTAAAAGACCATATTCTTACTTTGTGGCACTGCAAGTATTGTCTGATCCCAGCTTTAGAGTCAGCCATTTCTCCAAGGAGCCTTGGTTCCTTTTACTGGACAATGGTGTTTAGAAACCAAGATCTGGTTGTTGAGTGTGCTTGTGGCTATTGGAATGTCATTGCTTCTAGGTCTTCTCAGTTAGCTGAGCTAAGGGATATAAGTATGTATACTAGCCAGTATATAGTTATAATCTATTGTTAGATCTATCTGTATGTATATTAAATATGAGATTATATTGACAATACAGTAAATTCTGAACACTACCAGTAAGTTCTTGCCATATGTGACTTCCAAGTGAAATGACATATAACAAAAATCAACATGATGAAACAACTCTGAAGGAAATGATGTTATTTGAGGACCTGGTGTGCATTGTTTTGATAAAACAGTGTTACACGCTTCCAATACTGTAATCCAGCACCCTAAGATTCATTCTAGCCTTATTTCCTTGCTTACTTGAAATCCACTAGGATGTCATAAATCCCTGACAACTTCTACCTCCTGGGTTCATAAATTCCTGACATTCTAGTTGATTTTGTTTACTCATACACTAAAATTCACTCTGTGTGGGCTTTGTCAAATGTGTTTACCACCCCAGTATGACACAGAACAATTTTATCACCCTAAAAATTCCTCTTTGTATTCAACCACTGCTCGTCCACCCCAATCCTAGAACCACTTGTTTTCCATTTCTATAATTTTTATTTTTCCAGGATGTCATATAAATGGTGAAATCATTCCTTTTGTAGCCTTTGGGCTGGCCTGTCTTTCCTAGTAAAATGTATTTTAAATTCATCAATGTTATGTGAATCAATAACTTTTACTTTTTCTTGCTGAGTATTGTATGGATATAGCAAAATGCCCTTTAACATCATTACTGATTTTAATATAATTTGCCTTGCTTGGTAAATACCTAGTAGTGGGATTGTTTAGTCATTTAGTAAGTGTGTATTTAACTTCATGAGAAACTGCCAAGCTGTCTTTCAAAGTGACTGTCATTTTGCATTCCCACTAGCAATGAATGAGAGTTTTCTGTTGCAGTGGTGTCCCATTGCGTAGTTGAAATGTTCATTTTCATAGTGGAAAATGATGTTGAGCATCTTATTTGCCATCCATAAATCTTCTTTGGTGAATTGTCTATTCATATTATTTGCCTGTATCTCAAAAATCGGGTTGTTTGTATTGTAGTTGACATGTAAGAATTCAGTATACTGAATACAGGTTATTTATTAAATGCATGTTTGCAAATATTTTCTGACAGTCAGGCTTTTTATTCTTTAAATAGTGTTTTAAGAACAAATGTTGTTAATTTTGGTAAAGTCCAGTTTTTCTTTTCTTTCTTTATTTTTTTTTAATTTTTTTTTTTGTTTGAGACAGTGTCGCCCTCTGTTGCTCAGGCTGGAGTGCCATGGTGCAATTTTGGCTCACTGCAACCTCCGCTTCCTAGGTTCAAGCAATTCTCATGCCTCAGCCTCCCTAGAAGGTGGGATGACTACAGCTGTGCACCACCATACCTAGCTGATTTTTGTATTTTTACTACAGATGGGGTTTCACCATGTTGTCCAGGCTGGTCTTGAGTTCCTGGCCTCAAGTTATCTGCCCTCCTCAGCCTCCCAAAGTTCTGTGATTACAGTTCTGAGCTGAGCCACCGCTCCTGGCCCAGTTTCTTTTCTTTTTGCTTAATGGATTTTTATTTGTTGTTGTTGTTGTTTGTTTTTTTCTGACAGGGCCTTACTCTATCACCCTGGCTGGAGTGCAGTGGCATAATCTCAGCTCATTGAAACTTCCACCTCCCAGGCTCAAGTGATCCTCCCATCTCAGCCTCCCAAGTACCTGGGACCTCAGGTACATGCTGCCATGCCTGGCTAATTTATTGTATTTTTAGTAGAGACAGGGTTTCACAATGTTGCCCAGGCTAGTCTCAAACTCCTGAGCTTATTAAGCGGGCTGCCTGGCTTGGCCTCCCAAAGTGCTGGGATTACAGGCGTGAGCCAGCACATCCAGCCTGGGTTGTGCTTTTGATGCTCTTACCAAAAAATTAATCACCAAACCCAAGGTTATACAGCCTCGCCCCCTCCCCTCCCTTCCTCTCCTCTTTTCTTTCTTTTTTTCCAAATTTTATGTTTTACATTTAGGTCTTCAGGTTTTACATTTTGAACTAATTGTTGTATATGATATGAGGTATATGTGAACATTTATTTTTGCCTAGGGCTATCCAGTTGATAGAGCACCATTTCTTGAAAAGACTATCCTCTCTTTTTGAATTGCCTTTACACCTTTGTCAAAGATGAGCTGGCAAATCTATAGAAACAAAGTAGATTAGTGGTTGCCTAGGCATGGGAATGAGGACTGAGTGCAAATGGCATATAAAGCACCTTTTTGGAGTGAGGGAAATGTTCTGCAGCTGGATGGTGGTGATGGTTGTACAATTCTAAATTTACAAACAGTCATTGCATAGTACACTGAAGTGAATTTTATTGTATGTAAATTATACTTAAAGCTGTTTAAAAAAATAGTTGACATTATTTTTGTGAGTATTTGTGGGCTCTGTTACATTAATAGGTTTAGCTTTTCCTTTTTTTTTTAAATTTAATTTCTGGGATACATGTGCAGAATGTGCAGGTTTGTTACATAGGTATTCATGTGTCATGGTGGTTTGCTGCACCTATCGACTTGTCATCTAGGTTTTAAGCCCTGCATGCACTAGTTATTTGTCCTAATGATCTCCCTCCACTTGGACAGGCCCTGGTGTATGATATTCCCCTTCCTGTGTCCATGTGTTCTCATTGTTCAGCTCCCACTTAGGAGTGAGAACGTGTGGTGTTTTTTTATTTTCTGTTCCTGTGTTAGTTTGCTAAGAATGATGGCTTGCAGCTTCATCCATGCCCCTGCAAAGGATATGATCTCATTCTTTTTTATGGCTGCGTAGTATTCCACAGTCTGTATGTGCCACATTTTCTTTATCTAGTCTATCATTGATGGACATTTGGGTTGGTTCCAAGTCTTGCTGTTGTAAATCGTGCTGCAATAAGCATACGTGTGCATGTGTCTTTATAGTAGAATGATTTAGAATCCTTTGGTTATATACCCAGTAATGGGATTGCTGGAACAAATGATATTTCTGGGTCTAGATCCTTGAGGAATTGCCACACTGTCTTCCACAATGGTTGAACTAATTTATACTCTTAGCAGCAGTGTAAAAGCATTCCTATTTCACCACAGCTTCACCGGCATCTATTGTTTCCTGACTTTTTAATAATTGCTATTCTGACTGTTGTGAGATGACATCTCATTTTGGTTTGATTTGCGTTTCTGTAATGAACAGTGATGATACACTTTTTTTCATATGTTTGTTGGCTGCATAAATGTCTTCTCAAGTGTCTGTTCATATCCTTTGCCCACTTTTTGATGGGGTTGTTTTTTTCTTGTAAATTTGTTTAAATTCCTTGTAGATTCTGGATATTAGACCTTTATCAGATGAGTAGATTGGAAACATTTTCTCCTATTCTGTAGGTTGCCTATTCACTCTGAAGCTAGTTTCTTTTGCTGTGCAGAGACTCTTTAATTAGATCTTATTTGTCAGTTTTAGCTTTTGTTGCAATTGCTTTTGGTGTTTTAGTCATGAAGTCTTTGCTAATGCCTGTGTCCTGAATGGTGTTGCCTAGGTTTTATTCTAGAGTTTTCATGGTTTTAGGTTTTACATTTTAAGTTTTTAATCTATCTTGAGTTAATTTTTGAGTAAGGTATCAGAAAGGCGGCCAGTTTCTGTTTTCTGCATATAGCTAGCCAGTTTTCCCCTCCTTAATATGACACTGAAATTGGTAGGGTGAGTTCTTCAGCTTTGTTCTTTTTCAGAATTGATTTTTGGCTCTTTTAGTTATTTTACCTTTCATATAAAATTTGTCTTATTAATTTTTATTTACTTATTTCTTGAATTAACTTTAGACATGGGGTCCTACTACGTTGCCCAGGCTGTTATGAAACTCTTCAACTTACTATGTTGCCCAGGCTGCTGTTGAACTCCTCAAGCAATTCTTGCCTTGGCCTCCCAAAGTGTTATGATTAGAGGTGTGAGCCACCATGCCTGGCTTTCTTATAAATTTAGAATCAGCTTGTCAATATCTACACAAAAGCTTGCACAGATTTTAATCAAAATTGTCTTGAATCTATAGATCAAATGGGGGATAATTGACATTTTAATAAAGATTTCCATTTATTTATAATTTTTCTGATTTCTTTTGTCACTGTTTTGCAGGCTTTGATGAACATATCCTACACATATTTTATTAGATTTATACTTAAGTACCTCATTTTCTTATGCTATTGAAAATTATTTTAAAATTTCAAATTGAAATAGTTTATTGCTGGTTATAGGAATATGATTAACTTTTGTATATTTCAACCTTGCTAAACCTTTTCTTTGATAGATTCTTGGGGATTTTCTACATATTCATGTCATCTGTGAATAAAGATATTTTTCCTTTTTGATCTGTCTTTCTTTTTCTTTTCATATTTCACTGGCTGGGAATACCAGTATCTTACTGAATAGGAGTTATAAGAGCAGACATCCACCATTTAGTGTGTTGTTAGCTATAGGTATTTTAATAGACAACCTCTAGCTTAAGGAGGTCCTCTTGTTCCTAGTTTGCTGAGTTTTTATCATGAATAGATGCTGGATTTTGTCAGATGCTTTCACTGTACCCAATAAAATAATCATGTTTTGTCTTATTTAGACTGTTAATGTGGTGAATTATACTGATTAATTTTCAGATATTGAATCATCCTTACATTCCTGGTGTGAGCCCCACTTGGTCACAATTGATTCTCTTTTACATAGTAGTAGATTTGGTTTATTAACATTGAGGATTTTTATGTCAGTGTTTCTGAGAGATTTGATCTGTGGTTCTCTTGTAAGGTCTTTGTCTGGTTTTGGTATTAAGGCAATTTTGGCCTAATAAAATGAGTTAGAAGGTGTTCTCTCTTTTGGAAGAGATGATAAAATACAAGTATTTTTTCTTAAATATTGTTAGAATATTTATTGAAATTAAGAAATGACTGATGAAACCATCTGCTCCCAAATTTTCCTTTGTTGGAAGGTTTTGAACTACAAATTCAGTTTCTTTAACAGATACATTCAGGTTAGCTATTTCTTGAGTAAGTCTGTTCCCTTTTTGTTCCTCTAATCTGTGAGATCAAAATAAAGAAAAAAGATGAAGTGAGGAAAATTTAAAAAGAAAATTTCTGAGAATTATCCAGAACAGATGAAAGATAGTAATTCAGAGACAGAGGAACCCCAAGGCATATCAGTAATGGATTCAGGAAATAATTATGTTACATCATCAAAGTACTTAGAGAAAATGATGGTTGACTTAGAATTGTGAATTCAGCAAAACTGCCTTTCAGCAACAGTGGTGAAGATGGTTAGCCTTGGAAGCAGCTAGAAATAATCTGGATTATGCATAATAAATATAAGGATATGTCTTAAAAAAAGAAGAGTTTATAATTTACAGATCAGTAGAAGGGAAAAATGGAATGGGGAAACAAAGGGATAGAGGGTGAAAGAAGGAAAAACGGAGCAAATAGCGAAAAGTAACATGGTGAAGCAATCTAAATAGATATGAAACCATAGTATGCACAAACTGACTAAGCTTTCTGGCTAGGAATAAACAAAGAAAGATGGCTAGCTTGAATTCTACCTCCACTCCTTCACCTAAAACTGTCAACTTGATGTTTTCAGGAGACATGCCTGAAGCCTGAAGATGTGAAAAGGTCAACGGTGAAATAGTGGAAAAGATATACAAAGAAGCTAGGTACCAAAGGAAATGTTATGTTTGAATAAGACAGAGTAGACCTTCAAACAAAAGAGCATTGGGGATATACAGTTTTCATCATTCAGGGTCACAAGTAGAGGCAGATGGCACATTCAAATTAGGACAATTCAAGGAAAGTTAATTTACAAAATAATTAACTGCAGATATTAGTGAGTTAGAGAACAATGATAGAAAAGGGAAGCTTAACACCAAAAGACAGATGAGATTAATCCATAAAAGAGAAGGAACCAAATAGCACTCGGAATTAAAAAGATATAACTATAGATTCAGAAGTTTATCAGATAAAATATGCCAATAACTTTGAAAACAAAATTGGCAAACTTCTAAAAAGTAACTTAATAACATTCTGATTCAGGAAGAAACGGAAAGCCTGAATAGATCTGTAACTTAAGTTAAATAAGTAATTTAAAATTTTACAAAGGAAATACTAGGTCTAAAGAATTTTAATTTTGGCAGATTTCCTCACTGAAAGTAGGTGAAATGTTCTTGATGCTTCTAGGAGGCTATTTAATCTCAAAAGAGCAAGACAGTACAAGAAAGGCCAATCACAGGCTGTCTCACCCATGAATATTGTTGCAAAAACCCTAAGCAAAATACTTGCAAACTGCACTCTGAGACATGTACAGAAGATAGCAAGTTGAGTTTGTCCCAGGAATGCAAGGCTAATTTAACAAAGGTATTAATGCAATTAATCTCAAACATTAAAGAGGAAAAATAAGATCATCTCAGTAGATGCAGAAAATGCATTTGATACAAACTGCAATATCCAACTAAAAAAGAGCCAGAATACTTTTGGCAAAGTAGGAGTAGAAAGGACCTTTTTTAACCTGATAAGGTGTTATCTGCCCAAAACCTACAGCAAATATCCTTTTAAAAAATGTTTAATTTTAATTAATTTTTAGAGATGATGTCTTGCCCTGTCATCCAGGCTGGAGCGCAGTGGGGTGATCATAGCTTACCAGCAGCCTCAAACTTCTGGGTCAAAGGATCCTCTTTCCTCAGCCTCCCAAGTAGCTGGCACTACAAGTTTGAGCCACTGCACCTGGCCTGTATAGCAAATATTCTTAATGGTGAGATGTTAAAAACATTCCCTTTAAATTCAATGAGATAACGATATCCACAATTTTAACTTTTATTAAATCTGATATGGAAGGTTCTAGCCAGTGAAGTAAGAAGAAAAGGTTTGGAGAGAATGAAATAAATTGTCATTATCTACACATAATGTAATTTTTAATATACAAAACATAGTCTATTGATTGTTAGAAATAAAAAAATGGATGTAAGTTCAGTAGATAAAAATCAGTTACATCTCTATTGACTGAGAACAAACAGAAAACATTGAATATTTTAAGAGATACCATATGGCAAAACCATAAATATATAAGAATTTATGCAGCACTTCCATGAAGTGCTTCAATTACCTATCAGTCAGAGTCTATCTAGAACAAAAGAAGCCACAGTAGTTATTTTAACCGATATAGTTAAATAGAGGGATTTCGTTAAATAGCTGTTGGACAGCTAAAAAAAAAAAAGGAAAACAGATAATACATAAGGGATAACTTCAAAAAAACAGGAAAGGAAAAGAGATTAGGGTTATGAGAACTTGGAAGTGTAAAGAGGAGCCCTCCAGAGACAAGAAGCTGACCTCTAAGGAGATGGCACCACCCCACTAAACTCAGGAGTTCCTGGAGCTTCCCTGTGGAGCTGGCACTCAGATTCCTTGGGGAGAGCACTGCCTGGCTGAGGGACAGAAGCTGAAACTGGGACTAACTGCTTCTCCTGCAGCACCAATCCAGTTTTCCCACGGAAACCAGTTACTCGGCCAGGTCAGTGACCTTCTTCACTTGTTATTTCAATGAAATGAGCCCAAGATGGCCTTGGTGGCGGCCTCCACTATTCAGTGGAACTATATTGTGTTCCCCAGGGGAAGCATTTCCGCTCTAGGCGCCTAAAACCTCAAAATGGAGAGCAAAATGCTGCAAGTAGTGTATTAGGTGTAATGGCAAAGGGAGCCACTCCCATTTCTATTGCTGGGCCTGTGTTCCGGCTATGGAGAATAACTGGAGAGGTAACACCATGTGCTGGTCACTGATCCAAAGTGTATACGGTAGGATAGCTCTAAGACAGAACCCCAAATATACACATGTGTAAGACTCTCAGAGCTGAGAGAGCTATAAATTGTTACTGCTGATGAGTTTAAAGTTGGTTCAAGCTCAACTAGAAAACAATTTGGCACAATCTTGTAAAGTTGAGTATTTGCATATCCTGAGATCCAGCAATTCTAATCCTAAGAAGTGTTAAGAGGCAAGTAGCAGCATTGGGTGTAATTGTAGCAAAACATTGGAAATAACCCAAAAGTCAATAGAAAGGAAAATGAGACCAGGTATGGCGGCATGTACCTGTAGTCCAGCTACTCGGGAGGCTGAAGATAGAATGCCCTTGTGCGCAGAAGTTTGAAGCCAGCCTGGGCAACATAGCAAGACTTCAGCTCTAAAGAATCAATTAAAAATGTAAAACATAAAATAGAAGAATGAACAAATGAATATGTTACATTTATATATAGATATTAAATATACTTCAGAAGTATATCTAAGAAGATATACTTCTTAGAAGAAAGAAAACATTTAAGCTATATCTGTTCTTTTAAAATTACAACATCCATTTAATGGATGGTTGCAATATTTTCTAGTGCTTCCAACTCTTAGGGTCTGTAGGTGTTCTGTGGGTCCAGGCAATGTTACATGTCAGTAATAATAGTACGGAAGGGATATTTGTGCTGTTCCTAGGTTAAGTAGGACTCCAGGGAGGGAGCCTGCAGTTTCCTTTTCCAGGCATTCTAAGTACAGCTATGAAATTCTGGGATCTGGGAAGGGAAGTGAAGTCTCTGCAGTCTGTACCCAAGTCTGCACATCACTATTATCTTCCAGTCGTGTGGCTCACTCCATTTCAGCCTCTCTGGTCCAGTTTTCCCTTAGTATCCTAGCTGGATGGGGAAGAGTTGGGATTTAGGGGATTAAATGCTCTTTATAATGAACTCGATTTTCTGCTAAGTTTCTCTTCCTCTGCTCTGCAGGGCCATCTTCCAGTTCCAGGTATCTGCTTTCCATCTTCGTGTCCTGTGGGTTGGGTTACAGACCTCTCATAGTTTTATCAGTGATTGTTTCTGTTTCTCATTCTCCTTGTGGTTTTAGGGGGTAGTTGCCAAGAGAACAGCAGAAAGTTCTTAAATATTTTCAAAGCAGAAATCCTCCCAGCCTCATTATGTTTTTATTCCTTTTTATTAGAGAACATATACAAAAGAAGAGAGAATAGCATAGTGAAGCTTCATGCATCCATCACCCAGTTTCCACAATGATTTATGTTTAGCTCCTCACTTCACATATACAAAACAGAGACTACTTATATATGTATATATGTGTGTGTATAAATATCCACACACAAAGAGACTGTTTCCCCCACCACTAGATTATTTTAAGGCAAAACTTGGATACCACATAGTTTATCCTATAAGCAATTTAGAATCATTCTTAACTCTGAATTTCTGGAAGCAGTGATCTCCCAGGACGTAAACAGCACAGGTGTCCCCACCAAGCCATTATTAGGCGTGTAACATTGGGATTAGTAGCTGATAAAATTAGGCAAAAGAAATTAAAATAAGAGGTAGTCACACTTAAAAGGATGGGGAAAAATTATAATGTTTCAGATAGTATACTTGTATACTAGGAAAATGCAAAAGTTATCTGAAACATTATTAGAAACAGATTTCAGTAAGTAGCTTTCTTACCTGTAATCAACAACCAGTTATATTGTTGAGACAATGAAAGAGCTACATTAATAGCAAAAATTATATATAAATATAATGAAAGGAAAGATCTTTCTTAATAGTAAGAACAAAAACCTCAATAAATAAATATGTATCCATGCAGAGATATAAGGTGAAACTCTGGATGTCTTAATTTGCTTAGTTTAGTTCAGGTAGACAAAATACCACAGTCTAGATGGCTTATAAGCAGCAAACATTTCTTTTTCACAGTTCGAGAGGCTAGGAGGTCCATGGTCAAGGCTCTGGCAGAGTCAGTATCTGATGAGGGTTCTGTTTCCCATTTCATAGATGGCCATCTCCTCAATGTGTCCTCACAGATGGAAGGGTCAAATAAGCTCCCTCCAGCCTCTTTCGTAAGAACACCAATCTCACTCATTAGAGTTCTGCCCTCATGACTTAATCACCTTCTGAAGACTCCACCTCCTAATGCCATCAAGTCGAGGGTTACAATTTCAACATATGAATTTTAGGGGGACACATTCAGATCACAGCACCTGACAAGAAACTTAGCGAGAAATTCGCAAGATATCCTTGAGTACTTTAAAGCTGTCCTGTAGGACAGAAAAGCAAACCTGAATGTACAGAAAGTCATACACTGTTCTTGAATAGGCAGCCTCAATATTGTCAGGTTACCAATTCCCCCTAAATACATTATGAATTAAGCACAGATTTCTTCAGAATACCAGCGGGGTTTTTTTTTTCTCTTTAAATTTTGAAACTTAGCAAAATGATTCTAAAGCTCCACCTGGAAGAAGAAACAGTGGAGACTAAAAGATTAAAAAAAAATTAGAAAAATCTATCCTAGCAGGTGTAGTCAAATGCATTATAAGCTTAAAGTGATTAAACACTATAGTACTAATTCAGATACAGACAGATTTTTCAGATACAGACAGAAAACTAAAAAATAGAGCTCAATACACAAGAATCTGAATGTGGCATTTCAGATTAGTATTCATAAATGCCCATGAAACATTCAGTAACTGATTTGGGGATAACTGGCAGATATTTGGAAAAAATATAGGAGAATACTGCCTCAATCCTTACACCAAACACTTCAGACGGATCAAGGTTTAGGTATTTAAAAATGTTAACATTGAAGTGGGAGCAGGTGATTTTTTTCCCCATACATTTGGCATAAGAAAGATTTTTAAAGGATGACACCAACCCCAGGAGATTGGAAGAAAACTGGTAATTATTACTAAATAAAAATGAAACCTCATGCCTGCCAGAACTCTATAAACCGAGTCAGAAGAAAATCTTTAACCTGAGATAAAATATTTTCTAGATACGTCAAGGACTAATTTTCTTCCTGTCATGGGTCGATTCTCCAGGAAGCAGATGTTGAGACAGAGTTAAGAGTGCACGAGGTTTGCCCGGGGGGAAGCACCTGGGAAGGAGGAGGGAAGCAGCAGTCTGCAGGGAGAGCCGTGGGACCAGGGTGTGGACGTGCCACACCAATAAGCTTCCTACAAGGATGGCCTGTGAGGGGAGTCCTGCCCTGGGCAGAATGGCTGGGCTCTGGACACTCAGAGCTCCCTAAGGAGAAGCACAGGCTCACCATCTTCCTTCCCTCCTATTTCCTAGGGGGACAGCAGCTCCATTCTCAGAGGAAGCCACTGACACTGGGGTGGCAGATGAGCTGGGTGGAGCATCATGGCTCAGAGGGTTGGCATGCCTGTGGGCTGTCTCTACCTTCCACTCGGCCAAAGAGTGGCCATCTCGTTCCTACTCTCTTGGATCCTCTTTCTTCTGGCTCAGTCATTGGCTGTGAATGACCCTGAAAAGACTATGGCTCAGGCTGGAAAGCGAGGCCAACCCTGAAGGAATGAACAGCGGGAGGTTGCCAGATACACATCCTTGTTGCAGCTGGATGTGGCAATTAAATCTTTTGTCCAGAACTGACGCCGTCCCTTCTGCTGACCAATGACCAGATGAGTCACTTGGCTTCATCCAACTACACAAGACTGGACCTCCTACCATGGCTCAGGAAGGGGAACAACTGAAAATAGTTGTCAACTAGTCCTAATGGCCATCGCAGCTGTGTTTTAAATAATTGTGTGTGTGTGTGTGCGTGTGTGTTGGAAAAGATACCGACACAGAAGAGGAGATATAATCAAATGAAAACCACATCCTTTGCCCTTCCAATTGAATCAAACTTCCTTCCCAGAGATAACAACACTAGTGTCCATGGAATCTTTCAGTACTTACTCTATACCCACAGAGGTGTATGGCCCCTTTTGTTTTACTCAAACAACTTTGAGTGACAGCTTCTTTCTTCAGATATAAAACTTCAGAACTTCTTTCTTGACAATATGTTGTAGATATCTCTTCTCACCAATACTTAATTCTTTTAAAATGGATATTGTATAACTTTATTTAGCCAGTACTCCAACAAATTAAAAATGAGGCCAGGCGTGGTGACTCACACCTGTAATCCCAGTGCTTTGAGAGGCCAAGGTGGGTGGATCACTTGAGGTCAGGAGTTCGAGACCAGCCTGGCCAACATGGTGAAATCCTGTCTCTACTAAAAATACGAAATTAGCTGGGCATGGTGGTGCATGCCTGTAATCCCAGCTACTCGGGAGGCTGAGACAGGAGAATCCCTTGAACCCAGGAGGCGGAGGTTGTAGTGAGCCGGGATTGCACCATTGCACTCCAGCCTGGGCGACAAGAGTGAAACTCTGTCTTGGGAAAAAAAGAAAAAAAAGAAAGTAATATCCAGAATTATCTGAAAGGTTACTAAATTACTCCTCCCTTTTCCAAATACATGTTTGTTATGAGGTCAGATATTCTTCATATATGTTAATCAAAATCATATATCCCAACAGATGGAATGCAGACATGGATGAGAGTCCAGCTGTCTTCCAGTGAAACAAACATTACAGTGATTTGCAAAAATGTAGAGCAGTGTTGTACTTTTGCTTTGGAAAATAAGGTTATTTTTCATAAAATATGTTTTTAGGTAACATTATATAATGGATTTATGTAACTTTAAATAAATGTTTTAACATTTTCTCAGTCTTAATTTCTAGTGCAGTAAATATCATTGGTTATAAGCCACTCAAACAAAAGCTCTTTGGGATAATCAATAATTCATAAGCTGATAAAGGCATCCTGAGACCAAAATGTTTGAGAACTGCTGACCTAGACAATTCTGGCTGTTTCAGCAATTAGGAATGTGCAAATATTTAAAAATTGCCATCAGCCATGGCCTATACAATGATTTAAGGTTTTTTATTTTTTGAAAGCTTTTTAAGTTACTGAGTTTCTGACTATGAAATAATTTACATTCAGTATAGACAAATTGGAAAATGAAAGCAAAAAAGAAAATAACCGTAATTTTGTTACTCAGAGAGAAACATTTTGGTGCATTTCAGTGCAGCACTTTCCCCCACTCTTCCCCACCCACATAAAAAACACAAATGCATAGGCACGGATCCACGCCTGAAACAATTTAGAACCACACTCGATGTGAAGCTTGATCTCTCGCTTTTTCCACTTTACAGAAATAAAGTTAGAATTTAGTCAGGAAAATTGTTAGATTTTGCAAAACATCTCAAATATTCTCTGAAAATGTAATGTTGGTGAATTTTTTTTAATTAATATAGCTTGTATTCTGTGAGCTCCAGCCAAGTAAGTTGTCTTAAAAGATCTTGGCGACTAGTGTTATCCTAATCCCAACAGAATAAAAGAAAAGTTGTTTTATTTTAAAATAAAGTCCTTGGATGTGTCACTCATTTTCTTGATCCAAAAATCTCCAGATGGAAGTATAATGAACTTCGGTCTGAGTAAATCTTACGGGGCTCATTAGGGCTAAATCATCAAGTGTGTGATCTCTCTTAGTGTCTGAGAAAAGGGACAGAGCTTTGTAAACTCCAAGTCTCTGTAATGTGTTTTGTTGTTTTTGTCTGTTCTACCTAAGAGAAAAAACAATGCAGTTTTCATTTTCCAAGCAGGCATCTACTTAATTCTAGGCAGAAGTTTGAAATAGAAATGTATCTTTACATTATTCCTGCTCTCTGTTCTTCGAGCAACACCACTGTAAATCTGGAATACCAAGAGGGCACAATTACCCAATTAAACTTTCCTTTTTAATTTGCTCTCTTATTGCAAGTTTAAAAAATGTCACTGTCCAACTCCCTGGCCTGTTGGGGTAAGGGCTCTGGCAAGGCACCAATGTTTCTGTTTGAAAGCCTGGGATCTGGGGGTTATAGCAGCTTGCTTGGAAAGCCCTCATCGCCTTCCTTCCGTTTGCAGGCTTTTCTCTTCCAGTGGGTGGTAGTATTTCACTTTTTTTTTTTTTTTTTTTTTGAGACGGAGTCTCGCTCTGTCACCAGGCTGGAGTGCAGTGACACAATCTTGGCTCACTGCAACTTACACCACCAGGGTCAACCAGTTCTCCTGCCTCAACCTCTGGAGTAGCTGGGATTACAGGCAGGTGCCACCACCTCTGTCTCCCAAAATGCTGGGATTACAGGCATGAGCCACTGCGCCGGGCCAGTATTTCACTTTTTAACCCTCAGTTCCATCAGGGACTTCTCAATTTGCATGAGGCTAGCATAGATTTTTCTTTTCAAAAGAGTAAGCAGAATTCATTTATATTACCACTCTCTTCACGCCTCCGCTCACCACCACTCCTTGCCCAGTCTTGTTAACCTGTTGGTGAGTTCACCTGGAAACTCGGAGAACATCAGGACTTAATATGACAGGTTGATGGTGAACACACTTCCAGGGGTAAGTGTCCTATCCTGGTAGTGTCTGTGTGTAGGATACATTCTTGGAAAGTGACTTGAATGGATTTGGGTGGCATTGCCTACCCAGCATCCTCTGCCTCTTCTTTCTACCTGGGAAATTACTCCTTTCCCCTAGCCATGTGCTGCAAGAGCATCTGACCCAGCCCCAGTGTCACAAAATAAGCACAGAAGGGTGGGTTTGGGGTAGAGACAATAGCTTAATAGTCAGTGTGGTGGTGGCGGGGGTATATTACTGAGCCTTGAAGGGTAACACTTATTTGACCATTCTTGTATTCACTTAATAAACACATTTCAGATGTATTAGATTTCTATTGCTGTGTAATAAATTACTGCAAACTTCATGGTTTAAAACAATATTCATTTATTCACAATTCTGCATCTGAACTCTGAGCATGGCATGGCTGAGTGTCTGCTCAGGGTCCCACATCAAAGTGGCTTGAACCAAAAGTATCTGAGACAAATCTCAATCCATTTCAAAAATGTATTTTGCCAAGTAATGTTGTGCCTGTGATACAGCTTCAGGAGATCCTGACAACATGTGCCCAAGGTAGTCAGGGCACAGCTTGGTTTTATACATTTCAGGGAAACATGGGATATCCATCAATATGTGTAAGATGTGCACTGGTTCTGTCCTGAAAGGAGGGACAACTCAAAGCGAGGTGGAAGGGCTGGTGGGGGCTGGTCTGGTTGGGGGTTGGGGGGTATCGGGGGTGCAGTCAGAGCTTTGAGTTCTGGCTACCCTTTGTCCCACACCTGTGAAGGCAAGCTATCAATTTACATTGCCACGGTGAAATTCAACAGAACTGTTTTAGGGTAAAGGTCTTTGAAGCCCACAAGAATTTCCCTGTGGACAGATTGTGAGGGAGATATGCAGCTTTTAAAAAAATCTTTGTAGCTATCTTATTTAGGAATAAAATGGGACGCAGCTTTGCTTGACACAGTTCCCAGCTTGACTTTTCTCTTTGGCTTAGTGATTCGGGAGTCCTGAGATTTATTTTCCTTTCACAGTGGCAAGATAGCTGCATTGTTCTCTAGGACATGGGGGCCACTTCCTAGCCCATGCTGTGTGGCAGAACCCAGTTCCTTGTGGTTGTAGGACTGAGGTCCCTGTATTCTTGTCTATCTGCCAAGGGCTGCTCTCAACTTAACTAGAGGCCACCCACATTCCCTGACACAGGCACCCTCATTCTTTCCAAAGCAATGGATAATCTCCACTGCACTGACTACTATTTGACATGACTTCTCTGTGTCCGACCTCTAGGCCCACCCATGGAATCGCCTTATCTTAAGGTCAACTGATTTGGGACCTCACTTATATCTGCAGCGTCCTTTCATGGCAGCACCTATGTACGTATTTATTTGATTGAATAACTGAGAGAATATGTGTGTACAGCAGAGCTCCAGAATCTTTTGAGGGCTTCATTTGTTCCCTCAAAGGTCTTGAAACCTAATCTCCAATATAGTGATGTAGGGCCTTTGGGAGGTGATTTAGGTCATGAGGCTGGAGCCCTGTTGAATGATATTGGTGCCTTCATAAAAAGGACTCCAGAGAGCTCCCTTGACCCCTTCTTCCATGTGAGATTTTATAGTAAGCCGATGGCCTTGGTAAACCGGGATGCAGGACCCTCACCAGACCGCTTTGATCTAGGTCTTCCCGGCCTCCAGATCTGTAAGAAAGAAATCGCTGTTGTTTGTAAGTCACCCAGTGGATGGCATTGTGTTATAGCAGCCCAAGTGGCCTAAGATAGAAGCTGTCTTAGAATTCTGCCACCACAATTCTGCGCTCCCTGCTGTAATGGAGTTTACATCTTGTATTATTGTATTACGTTATTGTATTATTATTCCTTCTCAATGGAGGAAGTCAGGTTGGGGAACATACAACAATATGATACAAGCAACAATAAGAAGAAATGAATAAAGAAGACACTTCAAAGAGTGGCAAGAGCTCATGTAGAAAGTAAGCAGGGAGTGTGGAGTGGTTGGTGGCGGGGCCACTTTCCATGGGCTCTCTAGAAAAGGCCTCTTGGAGGGGACATTGAGCTGAGCACTGGAGGATGAGGCAAACCAATCGTGCAAAGAACTGGAGGAAAAGCTTTCTGGGTGGTCTAGAAAGGAAGATGGAGGCGTGCACGTTTCTATCACCCTTTCCCTGCAGACAGGCAGTGCCAGCCTCCAGAGGCCAACCCAGGTGAGCTCTCTCTTCCACCAGTTTATCAGTACCTCTTTTGAATATGCTTGAAGACGGGGTCAGTTTGGTTTCAAAGAGGAAGAAGCAGAGGGTTCCCTGAGGGCCCTCCGATGTCAATAAGATCCTCCAGCTCAACTTGACCAGGGAACCTTGTGCCCAGTGAGCTGTGGGGGGCAAGGGCCATGAGAGTGTGCTTACCTAGAAACCAATAGATGGGTAAAGCCTCACTTGTTTCAAAGTATCTTTTTATCCCCCTTCAAGAAGAGAGCCTTAGAAGAATTGTAAAGGACTTCAGTAAGTCATAAGTAATGTATGAAAATAATGGATAAAAGAGACCTTAACATTCATTCCTCACCAGGGCTCACCAAGCCCACAGGCTGCCCCAGCAGCATGCACAGTGGCCAGGGCTCAGCTTCAAGTGTTGAGGTCACCACTGCTGTGGTTAACTGCCCAGCCAGTGGGCTGAGCATACTTCCTGGGTCAGAGGAAGATGGAAGGCAGAGTCACAGGCGCTAGGGGCAGGGAGGCATCAGCATGTACAGGAACTGAAGCTGCAGGGGCGTGTGTGGTGGCTAAGGGAACATGGTTGGGTCTCAGGATATGGCAGGTGTGTCGCTGGGAATCAATGTGCTGTGATTTTCATTGGCTGGTGACCCATGTACCATGTTGCCTTGGTTGGAAGCTTCATGAGGGTGGGGTGAGGGTGTTATCCTGGGCTGTGGCTGCAAGTTGGCTCTCTTCTTGGTCCCTAAAGAGAAGTCCCCACACCCATAGCTTAGAACTGGGGAACTGGCAACCTTCATCTGCAAGAGATAGACACCCAGCTCCTTCTCCTTCCTCCGCTTCATTCTCTATGCCTGTGTAGGTCTTTCCTCCTAAAGGCAAAATCTGTTTTTTTTTTTTTTTTTCTGTGAGCTCAAGCAGAAAAGTCACGAGGAGAAAGGTGCTTGGCTCAGTTTGGGTCACTGCACCCATCACCGTGGCTGGAGGAATGGGGCAATCTAATTGGCTATCCTGAGTTATGTGGTCCTCTAAAGGTCAGCCTCACCCAGATCAATGGAATCCCTGAAGGGTGGGCAAAAAAAAAAAAAAATGTCCTTCCACTACCATTTCAGTTTGCATAGCTCTTTAAGACATACAAAACACTGTCGGGTGCGGTGGCTCACACCTGTAATCTCAGCACTTTGAGAGGCTGAGGCTGGTGGATAACCTGAGGTCAGGAGTTCCAGACCTGCCTGGCCAAGATGGTGAAAGCCCGTCGCTACTAAAAATATAAAAAAACAGCTGGGCATGGTGGTGGGTGCATGTAATCCCACCTGCTCAGGAGGCCGAGGCAGGAAAATCGCTTGAATCCGGGAGGTGGAGGTCGCAGTGAGCCAAGGTTATGCCACTGCACTCCAGCCTGGGTGACAGGGTGAGACTCAGTTTCAAAAACAACAACAAAAAAGACTTACAAAGCACCTTGATAGGGGCCCTGTGAGATCATATGATCTCTGGTGAAGAAACCGAGGCTTGCGGTGATTGGGCGGAAGCCATAAAACCTTCACTGCTTGGGAAGGTTTACAAAAGTGATACCAGCCATGTCAGGAGATTGTGGGGATTTGTGGAGCAAAATGGGCTGTGCTTTTCTGCAGACATGAGATTCTGGCTCACCCCTTTGATTATCCTGCAGAAATAGCTCCTGTGACCCAGCCAGAGATGGCAGGAGTACCCAAGCCATCCTGAACCCTGGTCAAGGCAGCGAGAAGCTGAAGAACTATTTCTCTGAAGGGCTGACTCTAGGGCCAGCTCAAAGTCCTCTTCTGCTCCAGGGAGCTGCTGACGCCCTGGTAGTAGCCAGCCATTCGTGGACATAGAGGAGAAGGAGGCAACATCCAGATTGTGCTAAGCTGGCCCCGCACTGTGTCCATAGGCCTTTCTGTGGCATGGACAGGTGAAGCTGCCTGTTTTACCTTCCACTCCCACCATTTTGGTTTTTCCCAATTCAAGGCTGCTCTTGATGATGGATTTAACTTGATTTCTCCTGGATAACCACAGAGCAGTAAAAGACATTTGCCACCATTCACTGAACTCTTACAACAGGCCAGACGCTCTTTTGATCACCCTACAAACCTTGCTTTATTAATGGGGGTGGTGTGTATTTATGGGCAACAGAAGGGACCCACATTGTGGTCTGTCCTTGGGAAGGGTGCTTCCGGCAGAAGTTATTCTACAAAAGGCTGGAGAAAAAGTCACTGTTAGGTTCAAAGAAAGAGATTCATTTTTCATCCAGACAGTTCAGTACAGTCTTCTGTATCCCCTTAAGATCCTTTCCAAGTGATTGCTGAGGAGCTGACTGGAAAGAGATTTCACAATACCTGTTCAGCATTAAGGAGAAGACAGAGGGCTGGCTGTGCAGACAGAGTAATCCGGGTTGAGCCCACGAATGCAGGAACCTGTGAAGACAGGAATCAACAGCCCTCCAAGTGTCACCCCTGCCGAAGTCAAGCCCCTCAGGTGGCCGGTCAGTGCCAACACTTGACTCAGCCAGGCAGATTGTCATAGGATGGGAGTCATTTATTCGTCCTTGGGCAGCTAACTCGCCCACTTTGAGCCCAGTTTCCACGTCTACAAAATGGAAAACATTACTTACCTTACATGTGGAAGTGAAAACCTGTTAAGGGTTTTTAGTAGCATTAAAAAAAATGAAGCCAATTCCGGGCCGGGTGCTGGGGCTCATAGTTGTCATCCTAGCACTTTAGGAGGCCGAGGCAAGGTGGAGCACAAGGACAGTCATGCGACACCAGCCTAGCCAACATGGTGAAACCCCGTCTCTACTAAAAATACAAAAAATTAGCCAGGCGTAGTGGCGGGCACCTGTAATCCCAGCTACACGGGAGGCTGAGGCAGGAGAATCGCTTGAACCTGGGAGGTGGAGGTTGCAGTCAGCAGAGATTGCACCACTGCACTCCAGTCCAGGCAACAGTGCAAGACTCTGTCTCAAAAAACAACAACAACAACAACAACAACAAAAACAAGCCAATTCCACACTTTCCCACCATCGAGATGCTGACCCTGAAGCATCAAGTTTTCTCAAGGGAAGACCAACACTGGCTCCAGCTCCCCTCTTTCTGGGTCACCAAAGGAGTGTTTTCTATGTCTCTATATGATTTGGCTTTTCTCTCGATGTGTGGGTGCCTCTAAATATACTGGTCTTTATGTTTTGTGGTTTTCCAGAAATACAGCTTAGAGCTAGCATCGTCCCATGGGTCTCTGGGGGTGCCTGGGCTGCATTCCTGGAGATCTGGGCTGCTGATGTGCTCTCAGGCTTGCAGGTGGTTCTTCTGTTTCTTGGACCTTTTGGCAGAGGCAGGGGTGACTGCACATGCTTGAGATGCTGGTGGACCCTCTGGTTACATAGGAGGTCAGTTTCTGCCCTTGAGGAGCTCACTGTCTAGTGAGGAAATTCTCATTGGATGGAGGTCAAAATCAATAATAATAATAAGTATGGTTTATCAAGCACTGGCTGTGGGCCAAGTTCTTTGCGAGTGTCACCTTAGTCAAGGTGTTGGGCATGGTTCAAAATGGCATTAACTCCAGGCCTCAGGTTGCCCCAGTTCTACCTGGGCTCCATCACCTCTCCCCTGTGGGGTTTCTGTGGTTGCTGTCTTCAACAGGAGCAATTGCAAAATGGGAAACGAGATACTATGCTATTATGGAAAACAAGGTACCATGCTCTTATGGGCTGGAAAGGTCAGTCATTGCCTCCCTCTCCACCCCAGTGCAGAGTCTTATGGCTGGACTAGAGGATGTGGCTTAGGTAGGAGGTAGATCTAAATGGTTTTCCTACTCTGAACCTTCTGTAAATCCCAAGATGATGAGGTGAAGAGAGTGAAGAAAGAGCAATAGAGCCAGGTCAACCCTGGGGAAGCAGGCCATGACCAAGTTTGCCAACCCAGAGGATGGTGGCCAGAGAGGGAGGAGCTCCAAAGAGAAGTGAATGTGGGACGCTGGCACACCCGCAACCTTGACTCCCAGAAGGTGGGATGTTTCCTCATCTGGGAGCAGGACCATTAGATGTGCAAACCCTCCACCCTGGAAGGTGGAAAACGAGATAGGTGGTGATGACGGAGAAGGTGTAGCATCTTCCTTCTCCGTCGAATCCCCACAACTCTGCATGCTGTAACCCAGAGGAGTCTCTATTTTATTCACTTCCTTTGCAAAGGGATTGCCAGGCACCCACCCACTCAGAGCCTTGGCATTCCCTCTTTTCTCTGCCTGGAACACCCTCTCCCAGCTGATACCATGTGTGTTTCCTCACTTTGGGTCTTTCATAATAAAATGTTGCAATATTGGGGTAGAGTTGTGTAACCTCACTCCGCCCCCATCCTGCCTCCACCCCCAATTCATGTCCATCTGGAATCTCAGAATGTGACTTTATCTGGAAATAGTGTTTTTTGCAGATGGGATTAGTTAAGATTGGAGTAGAGTGAGCCCTAAATCCAATGACTGTGTTCTTACAGGGAAAGGAGAGGGAAGAAGGCTGTGTACAACAGGCGGAGAGTGGAGTTGTACTACCAAGAGCCCAGGAACATCAAGAATTTACGGCAACCTCAGAAGCTAGACGAGAGGCTGATACGGTTAGGCACTGTGTCCCCTCCCAAGTCTCATCTTGAATTATAATCCCCATCATCCCCATGTGTCAAAGGAGAGACCAGGTGGAGGTGACTGAATCGTGGGAGCAGTTTTCCCCATGCTGTTCTTGTGATAGTGAGTGAGTTCTCACGAGATCCGATGGTCTCATAAGGGGCTCTCCCCACTTTGCTTGGCACTTCTCCTTCCTGCTGCCTTGTGAAGAAGGTGTCTTGCTTCCCATGCTATGATTGTCAGTTTCCTGAGGCCTCGTTAGCCATGCTGAACTGTGAGTCAGTTAAATCTCTTTCCTTTATAAATTACTCAGTCTTGGGGAGTTCTTTTTAACAGTATGAAAATGGACTAACACAGAGGCATAGAGCAAACGGACTCTCCCCAGAGCCTCCAGAAGGAACCTGCTGACACCTTGATTTTGGCCTTTTGGCCTCCTGAACTCTTAGAGGATCAATTTCTGTTGCTTGAGCCACTCAGTTTGTGGCTCTTTGTTCCAGTAGCCCTAGGAAACTAGATAGCTACCCCTGACTGAACCCCCACCTTGCAACTGCCCTGCCACTTCTGCTTAGCATTTGTCCCCACCTGGTGTGGCATGTGTTTTACTTCTGTGTCTTCCTGATTGTCAGCCTCCCTCCTTGGAATGCAAGCTCCACCAGGTCAGGGGTTTCTATCTGTTTTCTCTCTGCTGCATCTCCGCCATCTAGAACAGTGTGCGGAAAATAGAAGGCACTTAGTAATTATTTGTAAGCGGATGAATGAGTGACTTCAGTTGCTGATTTATTCTCTTTCCTTGAGAATAAATGGAGTCCCTTTTTCTTTTTATGGGATCATTGAAATCCAAAGAAACCATCTTAGCCCTCTGTCCTCAAACAGTAGTGATTAAAACAAAAAAAGGCACTTGTTAGACCAGGGATATAACGTGCACCCTTTGACAGATCTCCCTTTGCTTCCAGTGGCCTTGGCTGACTGCCAAGCTTTTATCCCTTCTTGCCATCGCTGCACAGTATTCAATGGTCTCAGTCTCCAAAATGCAGCCAGGAAAGAAAACTCAAAGACTGGTTCTTTGGTAGTCAACCCATAGGTCCTGACCCCTTGGGTCCTACCAGCTTCTTTATTTAAGTTGCTCTTTCTTGTAACTTCTGCGGAATTGGATGGCAGTCACTAAAAATGACCCTCGTCACTTATTCTCTGGAGAAGCATACAGTATGCAATTGCTTTGCCAAATGCCAGCAATTGAGAAAAAAGCAATCATTTCAGCTATTGTCTGGGCTTCAGGGAGCCATAAGGGCTCAGCATTGAAACAATAACGAGCATCTCAAACAAGCCCAGGAGGGATGGCTGGTATCAGAGGAGGGAGGTCTGTGCCAGCCACTAGTGAGAAAAGCCAGGTTGCCTCCAGCAGTAATGAGGACATTCTCATCAACAAATGGCAGCGACCTACTCCAAAGGCCAGCTACATCCAGTGGGGCAGCCATGAAGGCTGTGTGTGACAGGTAGAAAGGGGACTGGGAGAGAACTCAGGCTGACAAGGAGGGCATATTAAGTATCCTAGGATCACTGCTTGGGGGCCATCCCTCAAAATTACAGGTGAGGAGCGGGAGGCCCAGAGAGTGAATATGAAGCCAAGCAGAGCAGGGACAGGAAAGGGAGAGAAGAGGGGAGAAGGAAGAGGAAGAGAGGATGCGTTCTGACCATCCTGGCCATGATTTTTGTTACTGGTTCATGTCCCCGAGGTCGCTGGACTTGCCCTTCTGGTTCCTGCAGCTCTTCTCCAATATTCTGAGCTACTCCAGCATCCTTCTGATGAAGCCCCATGTTGACTAAAGCTTTTGAGTTGGGTGGAAATCTCCTGGAACTGAGAGGGTCCTGATGAATACCCTAGCAGTGTGAAGAGAAGAGGAAAAGAGAGAATAGAGACTCTCCTAGGCCACCAGCATCCTATCCCTAGCACCACCACAGTTCAGCATACATTCCTTTGAACAGAGGTGTTTTGAATCTTTCTCAATACAGTGCTCCAGGCGTTGGAATTGGCAATAACTGAAACATGTTTGTCATCCCCGATGTAGAGTCCAGACTTAGGTTACCAAATTTATTCCTTGAAACAACTCTATGAAGGTGACACCCTCATTCCACTAAAGAGAAAACTGTTGCCAAAGTGGGTCAGTGGCACAGCTAGTACCTGTTAAAGCTGGTCTGTGTGAACACTGAACTCAAGCTGCTCCCACAATTCCCCATGAAATCAAGTGGAGCTTCCTGGACCCAGGGCTTCAGTGGGACTTCAGAGCCACAACTGGAGTGGAACTCGCCTTCTGTCTCAGTGAAAGTGGTTATTCTGAAGGAAGTAGCTCTACAATCACAACTGTTACCAAATCCCAGTCAGATGATGGCTGAGAAAGACAATTTGAGATTGGTCCACAAAAAGTTGTACAGGGGGTATATTTATCATAGAAAGCTTGGCCACAAATACAATCTGCCTGTCTGCAAATATCTTTGTCTGTAGAAGAAGGTTACTAAAAAATTCCAATTCCCAAGAGGTACACAGTGAGATACCTGTGAGATGTGTATATCCCTGGCGTTATTTATCTGATACATCTTTAACTACATTTGGTTTTGTTGTTAAAATTAAGTTGTTCTTTTTCATTTCCCCTTGAAACAGAACTACCCTGTAAGGATTTAAACAGATGATTGAATTTTGCTTGGAACATGCAATCATGCCAAATAAATGTATTCTGAGCAGCCACTGTTGCTTTTAAAAATTCTAGAGAAAATTCGATCAAATGAATAGCTACAAAGTATAAATGACCTAAAATGACTTTGTATACTTTGGTGGACTTGTGCAGGGGTGGTGGGGGCGGGTGTCAATATTTATAAAGACTTATGCAACATATCCCTAATGGGCTGATTTTAAATAGGATACATTAAAATCAGAGTTTGAGTGATAGTTAGACATTTGGGGCAATATAGTAATGATTCTCACATCAGTCTAAGAACAAATTTGCAAGTCATTTAGTTAGGCCAATTTACATTTGGTGTGGGATGAAGGACCCAAATAATAGAATCTTCTTTGTTCTCTATTTCTTTTGTCTCCAGAGCATTAATTGACAATGAAAAGGGGAGAGTTGGGGAGAGAAAGAGAAAAGGGGAGAGTGCAGTCATGGACAGTGGAGTAAAATTGTGGCTGGGTTCAAATTGTGGCTCCACCCAGTGGTAATCATTAGGGCTTCCCATTAAGAGTTCTCTTCTGACACATAGTGGACTCTAGTTTCCACCCTTCTGGCAGTTAGATGTGGCCATGTGACTTGCTCTGGCCAATAAGATGTTGTTAGTGAAAGTGCTGATGTCATTTCCAAGAGCCAGCACACAATTTGCTGATTCCCTTCATCTGTCACTCCCACAGATGAGGTTGCAATGGCAGAGGATCTATCAGCCTGGGTCCCTGGTGAGGATGCTGTTGAGCAGAGCCACCTGACAACTTGTGATAAATGGAGGGTAGCATGAGTGAGAAAACTTTGTTGTTTTAATCACTGAGTGATGTGGCTTGGCTGTGTCTCTACCTAAATCTCATCTTGAATTCCCACATGTGGGAGGTAATTGAATCATGGGGGCAAGTCTTTCCTCTGCTGTTCTCGTGATAGTGAATAAGTCTCACAAGATCCGATGGCTTTATAAGGCAGAATTCCCTGCAGAAACTCTTTCTTCTTTGCTTGCCACCTTCCATGTAAGTAATGACTTGCTCCTCTTTGCCTTCCGCCATGATTGTGAGGCCTCTCCAGCCATGTGGAACTGTAAGTCCATTAAACCTCTTTTTCTTCCAAGTCTTGGATGTCTTTATCAGCAGTGTGAAACAGACTAATACACTGAGATTTTAGAAGTGTTTGTTACCAATGCACACTCTAGGCTACCCTCACCAACCCTCCATGTGACCTTGGCAAAGTGCTCAACCTCTCACTTCTCAGTTTCTTCTTTTGGCAAATGGAGATCCTGACTCATCTAAATTATTTTCAGAATTAAATGGAAAAATACATGGAAATGGTATGCCTGGCCTACAGCAAGTGCTCGCTAAACATTAGCTGTCACTATTTTATACGTGGATAGGTAGAAAGAATACGTCTCTATGTATTAAAAGCCTCCTTTCATATAATTGCGTTTGTGTTGATGCATTAATATCTGTCCTTAGCCTGAGTCACGATGGAAGCTGAAAAGGATGTTGGGGGTGGGGGAAGACCCCTTCTCCTCTCGCTTGCTTTCTTAATGTAGCTATTTGTTGAGGGTGAATATGCCAACAGTGTGGTGCAGAATAGAGGATGGCACAGTCAGTGCCCAGGTTATGAGCCCCTGACCCCACACCACTCATGCTTTTAAGTGGCTAGATTGTTCCACCCTCACCTTTCACTGACCCACGGATGCCGTGAATGCTGCTGGTAGAACCTCTGCCACGGTTGCTGCCAGAAATTATGCAGCTCCTGCCTCTGTCGTTACTCTCGCCAAATGGAGTTCATGTGGTCTTTGCTTTCTCCTGTCACCAGTTTCTACAGGGAAAGGGATTCTGCCTCAGATTGTAGTGAATTACCTCCTTTCCTTTCAAACTCCTTAATCAAATTTACAAGGTCCATACCTTGCTGGGGGCCAGATCTAGCCCTTGGGATTCTACCACCTGCAAATTCCTTCAAATATGTCCTGCAGGCATTCTGAATACACTGTGGTTTCCTGAGTGCATTGTGATCCCTTGTTTCTGTCTATTTGCACATACCATTTGGACCCTCACCCTCCCTTTAGTTTCTGCATCTGTTGTCACACAGATATAGTGTGTTTGTCATCTGGCTTACTCCTCCAGGCAGTCTTCTAGATTGTGCAGGACCCGGGCAGGAGCTCTGCCTTTATGCTCTCATAATACTTATCATCCTATAATACATTTGCCTGTTTCCTTATCTATTCTTAGCAAATCATGAGTTCCTTCAAGGCGGGCTATATGTTTTGTTCACCCTTGTGTCCAAAGTCCTATGACAGTGCCTGGCACATGTTAAGACTCAAGAAATAGTTGAAGAATAAATGAACAATGTTGAAGAAATCAAAGGAGTGCAGTCTTCCTCTTTATTTCATGCTCATGGGAAAAGCCATCCTGCCCACTTGACTCTGCTTCTGGCAGGAGCATAAGGGGATAGTTTGCGGAGAGAAGACTCATTTGTCCCCCTGATGTCCCTCTCACAGGTCTGGGCCATCTTCACACCCCAGAGTTTTTCTTTCATCACCAGAGTTGGTGTGTGATGATTCTTGTCATAATCAAAAGTCTTTCTAGGAACTATTATTTTAGCTCACATTGCCTCTTGGTGTAACATGGTCTTCATATTAGTTTCGTGGGGCTCCTGTACCAAATTAGTACAAACTGGTGGCTTAAAATAACAGAAACTGATTCTCTCACAGCTCAGTGGGCTAAAAGTCCACTATCAAGGTGGTGGGAAATTCGGTTTCGGATGAGGGCTTGAAGACGGCTACCTTCTACCTTCTTGCTGTGTCTTCACTTGACATTTCCTTTCCTAGTGGTGGAGGTAAGGAAGATGTCCCCGGGGTCCCCTCCTTTATTTATAATAACACCAATCCTGTCAAATTAAGGCCTTACCTTTATCACATCATTTATCGTTAATTACCACTTGTGATGGTTAATATTGAGTGTCAACTTGATTGGATTGAAAGATGCAAGGTATTGTTCGTGGGTGTGTCTGTGAGGGTGTTGCCAAATGAGATTAATAATTGAGTTAGTGGACTGGGAAAGGAAAACCTACCCTCAGTCTGGGTGGGCACAATCTAAACAGCTGCCAGTGCAGCCAGAATGAAAGCAGGCAGAAGAACGTGAAGAGACTAGACTGGCTTAGCCTTTCGGCCTACATCTTTCTCCTGTGCTGGGATGTTTTCTACTCTCAAACATCAGACTCCACGTTCTTCAGCTTTGGAACTCAGACAGGCTTCCTTGCTCCTAGACTTACAGATGGCCTATTGTGGGACCTCATCTTGCAATTGCGTGAGTTAATATTCCTTAATAAATCCCCTTTATGTATATGTCTAGCCTATTAGTTCTGTCCTTCTAGAGAACCCTAATACACTCCCTAAGAACCCTCTTTCCAAATACAGTTGCATTGGGGTTTAGGGCTTCAACATGCAAATTTTGGGGTACCCAGAATCTGTACCTTTCTTTAACAAATATTTCTGCAAAATGGGAAAAAAGCCAGATACATTATGAGAAGTCAACACTAAATAAAGATGTTTTCATTACTGGGTGCATTTGCCATCACCCAATTTATTTTTTTCAGGAAAACTATACCCAAGCAATAATCAACACTTGGTTCATTTCTTTTTCATTCCAAGAGTTGGTGAATAGCTAAATATTAGTTGTCACTATTTTATATGTGGATAGGTAGAAAGAATATGTCTCTATGTATAATTCACATTTTGTTAAATATAAGATAAAATAAACCTGGTTTTATTATTGAGATGATAGTCACATAACATGAAACTAACCATTTTCAGTGGCATTTTGTACATTCACAATGTTGTGCACCTACCACTTTTATCTAGTTCCAAAACATTTTTATCACCGCCCCCCTCCAAAAGATCCCATACTCATTAAGGAGTCACACCTGATTTTCCCGTCCTTTAACCTGTGGCCACCACTACTTTCTATCTGTATGGATTTTCTGATTTTGGACATTTTGTATAAATGTAATATATGGCCTTTTGTGTCTGACTTCTTTCAGTTAATAGATTATTTTCAAGGCTGACCCATGTTGCAGCATGTTTGAATACTGCTTTTTTTGTGAAATTCTATTCTATTATGTGGATATAGCACATTTTGATTATCCACTCATCTGTTGACAGACACATGGGTTGTTTCTGTCATTTGGTTATTGTAAATACTGCCCTAATTTTTAACTTTCTCTTTTCAAGGCAAATTCCAGTTTAAACCTTACTGCCACCATGTAGTGGACATTTTGTTTCCCACTTGAGTGAATTTCCTTTAGGGGATCCTTGGGCAGCATAGTTTATCCCTGACTAAGCATCCTCATCATTTCCTCACCGTAGAACTGGCACCACAACTCCAGTCAGGGGCTTGTTTTGTTAGGTGAGGCTGACTCCCTTCCCTGCTCACATCCCCCAGAGAAAATCCACTTTACTAAAAGCCAACATTCCTTTACCATTCTGAATTGCCCAGGCTTTACCATAAAGAAAATAGAAAACAGCAATAAACAATCTTGTTCTTAGTAAATGCTTGTTGTTTATTGCTTAGGGTAGAAAGCCAACAATGTGTTATGAGGAAATCAGATTTATTTCTCTTTTTGGAAAGAGTTGCTCTATGTTTTATATTTTCAGATGCCAAGGAATATTAGCTTCCAGCTTTCATTAATTGGGTGCTTATACCTCCATCTCTGGTAATTAGAATCCTCAGTAAAATGTACTAGTCCTATGTTGTATCCTAGTAAATGGAGCAAATTGAGCATGGATACAAATGCAACAAACCCAAATATCTTTTAGGATTGTGAAATAATTGCAGGTAACTTGGAATATACAGAGAAGCATAATGAAGAGAAGAGAAATCACACAGAAGCCCACAACACAGGAATGAGCTGTATGTACTAATGAGGATGTGAATCTGCTGTCGGCAGCAGATCCTGGGGTGGCCTCTGAGCCCCCATCCATGCTGCAGATTCCAGACATGGACAGTCTGCTGAGGCCAGCACTTATCCCCTTTTGAAGAAAGCATCTTGGCTACTCTGTTAATCAGCTGGGTGTGTAGAACTTTACGAGAGCGGCTAACAGCAACAAGGCGGATAGATGCTTTGAAGTCTAACCCAAAGGCAGTTCATACTTTGCAGCCTTTTAAAAATGCCTTCATCTTTACTTCTAAAACTGCTGTGAATGCCAGAGCAATGCGAAGGAGCCAGGTTCAAGCCTTACAGTACTGGAGTGCATCAAATAACCCTGGGCAACAGTGTTCTTGCTCATTTCTTACTTAAATGGTAGTTTTTCACTTGATTATATAGCGTCTGTCTCCTGCTTATAGAAATAAGGGTTTAAAAAAACAGAAAAAGGAGATTTTTGATATGCAAATCAAAATGTTCTGAAACCTACAATTACAGCTATTCTCCAGCTTGAATTAACAACTTGAATCAATTGACCAGTCAATCATGTTGCCAACCAATCATTTAGGTTCTCTTGAGCAGAAGGCATTTGTGTGTGTGTGTGTGTGTGGGGGTAAAAGAAGGGTTAGTGATGATCGGTAAGGGATAATTAGGCCTCTACTTTTTTGGCAGCCTTCCCCTGTTTCTTCACCTTGCTTCCAATTCCCATCATTAATCCCAGGGTCAAGATATCTGGCTGAGCTTCAAGAAGGCGCATTTATCCCAGGTCCAACCAAGTAGCAGGGCTATTTGTTTTCCATTACATATTTAGTAAGTACCTGCTTGAAAAGATGTTCAACATTTTTAGCCATCAGTAAGACACAGTTAAGTCCACAATCAGATAGCACTCCACACTTATTAGAATGACAGGAATAAAAAATAGTGACAACACCAAATGCTGGCAAGGAAGTAAGAAAATAATCATGCACACATTGCTGGTGGGAATTTATTTATTTTATTTTTGAGACAAGAGTCTTGCTCTGTTGCCCAGACTGGAGTGCACTGGCATGATGTCAGTTCACGGCAACCTCTGCTTCCCGGGTTTAAGTGATTCTTGTCTCTCAGCTTCATTTACCCTCAGTAAAGGGTAGTGTGTGGTGAAGACTTGAGCTAGAGAAGTGGCCGTGGGAACGAAGAGGAGGATGTGACTGGAGAGGAGTTGGTGGGTAAGATTGCTTGGGTGCTCAGGATGAGAGAAAGGTCAATTTGGCCACATATCCTGACCCTAATATAGCATCTCACCCTATCACCCCTGTCCTGCCTTGCAAGGGGCCTCCCTCTGTCTCCTAGTCAACCCCATCTGTCCTTTCTGTTTTCCTTGAGTATTGCTTCATGAGGAGACATCTCACCCACAAGCCTGCCATTGGCTCTCCTTTCACTCACCCTGTCCTGGACTCCTTGGGCCTCCCATCTCCTCTACTCTGCATTACTAAGGATGCTCTGCCTGTGGTCTTGGGAGGGAATGGTGACAGCATAACTTCAGAAACCTGTTACACTTTAACTTTGACTCTCAAAGCTAAATTAGTAATAAAAATAGTCTGTGGTAGCTGATATGGTTTGAATCTGGGTCTCCACTCAAATATCACCTTTAATTGTAATCCACATAACCCCCACGTGTCAAGGGCGGGACCAGGTGGAGGCAATTGAATCATGAGGGCCGTTGCCCCATGGTGATCTCGTGATAATGAGTGAGTCTCACGAAATCTGGTTGTGGTATAAGTGTCTGGCATTTCCCCTGCTCGCACCCACTTCATCTTGCTGCCACATGAGGAAGGTGTCTTCTTCTTCTCTGTCTTCTGCCGTGACTTAGGTTTCCTGACGGCTCCCCAGCAATGTGGAACTGTGAGTCAATTAAGCCTCTTTCCTTTATAAATTACCCAGTCTCAGGTGTTTCTTCATAGCAGCGTCTAGTACGAGTTGCATGTGCTGTTTCTTCTGCTGGAATTCTCTTCCACCCTTCTCCACCTGTCTCAGTGTACAAAAATAATACACATGCTTATCACTCAAATTTCAAACAAAGCAGGAAACTATAAAGTAGGAGGTGAAAATCCCCTTAAACATCCAGCCCCACTCCCCAGACTTACTTTGTAAACGATATTGTGTGTCTCTTAAAATTTCATTGAACACATAAAATTGCTTTTTCCTTTGGTTGGTTTAATTTATAAGTACTATTATAAAGTAATAGTAGTAGTTAACTCACCCTAAGTCTGAGTTAGTAGCCCTTCTCTGTAAACTCAGAGCATTCTGTATATACACTATGAGAGCAATTACCACAATGAATAATTTGTTTGTAGTTCTAGCTAAACGGTAAGCTCTTTGAAGACAGGCACTGTTGTGTTTATCAATGCTTACCCAGTGTCCAGTATGTTGTAGGAATTCAACAAATGTTTCTATAATGACTGAATGAGCCCCACTAACTGGGACTCTTCTTATTTATCATTTTCTCCAGAGAACCTGGAGGTATTTCTACACAAAGTGCCATCACTCTTGCCCATGAGTTCACTTTTTATGTGATTACATAAAAAGCTCCTCAAACCCTCTATGGTAGAAGCTTGCTAAATGCTCCCTCAAACCTACTCCTTGCCAGGAAAATCACTAGATTTCCCAGCCTTTGTGCATCTGGATGAGGCCATGTTACCTATGAAATGTAAGCAGAAGAGATGGGTGAGCAGGACCTGCAGCCAAGGCGGTTAAGGGCAAGAAAGTCTTCTCCATGTTCTCTCTCCTTTTCCTGACCACCAGCCAGGTCCAATAAGAACTCCAAGACTCTAAAGCATTGTCAAGTGGCCAGGTGAAGGCACCTGAGGCACCAAATGACTGTATGGAGCAGAATTTGTGATTATGTGCCCTGAGCTGTGACTGTGCCACTCAGATTTTGGGATTGCTTGTCACAGCAGTTACCTCTAACCAAATGTACCCTCCCACGTGATGACCCTATGTCCCTTCCCAAGAATGATCTGCTTTGACCCACTCTCACCCTTGTTTATTGATGTATTATTTACTGCTGGAGGAATATGCATATCTATATTCACTTGACTCTGGCGACACAAGGGAATTGTAGATATATTTGGACCTCTGTGTTTCTTATGGCAAAATATTGGCCTTTTGCTGCTTCTCTTCTGCAGGGCCCTGGTTGCTTTAGGTCTAATCCTCATCCAGGTACTTATGCTGGGCTGGTTTTTAGCCCAAACCCTCTGGGCTCTCAGGGCAAGGAGTAGTAATAGCTCAATGTGTTATTGCTAAAGCTGCACTGATGGACAGTGGGCCAGAGCTGAGCTCTCTCAGAGGTGGTCTGGGGTCAATGTGCATTTTAATTTCTCCACTCTTAAGTTTTGTGACTTTGCTCAATACCTGTGATATTTCTTGCCCTTATAGTCAAAAATCAAGTTTTCCTTTCTTCTTTCATTTCATCCTTTCCCCCTTCTCTTATTTCTTTCCTTCCACAAATATTTCCTGCTGAACTCTAAGTTTTGTAACAAAACAAATCAAGGCTTTTATTCATCACTGTGTCCCATTACCCAGCTTGGTACTTAGCACATATGAGAGGCTTAATATACGGAGGTTGAATAGGGTTGGATATGAGCCTGAACCATAGTAGATGCTGAGGAGGCACGAATGAAAAAAATACAATTTATACCCTTATGCAACTCACAATCAAACTCAAGATTCTTCAGGAAGTAGCAATGATAATAACAACCACAGCTATTGTTTATAGGATACTCACCATGCACCTGGCACTGCTTTAAGCCTAATTTTTGAGAGCAAGAGGTGGGGGGCACAGTACCAGGGGCCTTTGTTGTAGCTGATGTGGCTTCTACAGAGATTCCGAGACCTTATACAGCTGCTGTGACTGGCAGGCAGCTCAGGAGTGTGGGGGAAATGTTGGATTCAAAGCACTTCAGAGAATCCCAAACTAGTTTACGCCCCACCAGAGCTGAAGTAAATGACATGAGACCCAGCCCTGCCAAGCTTTTCTGGATCCCATGACCAATCCCATGAAAGCCATGCAATTCCTGACTTGTGTCTGAGACTCCAGAACTATTCCGTCTGCCTCCAAGTGTTCATGGAACTCTGATGCATCAAAAGAAAGCCCTGAGAAAATATGACGTTTTAGAACTGTTTTGAGCAGGAGATATTTTGATGTGGCCTGAAAAATAAAATAAACCTGTTTATAAAAATGACTAAGTAATGCATAATGGAGTCTCTCCATATTTCTGACATAAGAAGGACAATGTGTTTGTGTTGGGACATGTTCTAAATTTCTAGAGAAAAAAATGGCATGCCAGCAGTTAGTGTTGCTTTAGAGTTATGTATATTGGGATGAACGTACTTTGAAACCCATTCAGTTGCAGTGATCTGGAGTCTTCTCTATCCCTGAACTCGACCCCATGTCTTTACTCATGTGGCAGACTATTTGTCCATCAGTAGCCGCGCTTCCCAGATTCTGGGAAGAAGTTTTCAGCTGGGTACATGGCTTCCCAGAATAAAGACTACATTTTCTCCAGCCTCCTCTGTAGCCAGGTGTGGCCAGGTGACTAAATTCTGGCCAATGGAAGCAAGCAGAATTTATGCATCTTGTGAGTTATGTCCTCAAAAGGAGGCCTATGCTACATTCATCCCCATTTCCTATTCCCATTACCTGGAATGAGAAAGAGTGAGCTGTCCTGGAGCATGTAGCTGGTGGGTAATGAGGCAAGAAGTGGTAGGAACCAGGGTCTCTGATATCCGTTTACTAGTCCAGGATTAGTCTCATCTGGACAGTTCTATAAATCAGAAAGAAAGGGAATACCTTCATTTGGTTTAAGCCACTATTACTTTGGGTTTCTGTTATAACAGCTGAACCCATGCTCTGATATACTTGCCCAGGCATGGTGTTTGGGAGGGAGGGGCTTGGAGATGGTATAAAAAGTAGGATGGGTAGAGTTTGAACATGTCTGTTGCAAACTTGGGGACAGACAGCTATTTTCCCATTTTCTGTAGCAGTGTTATAGTTGTTTCTCTTTGAAACAATCAGTTCTGCTGCAGGATCTGATGGCAGCCAAGTTCGTGAAGGTCACAGGAGAGAAAAGCTGTCTTACAGAAACATTTTCCATGTGAGTGATGTCAGCCTCCTGCTGGCCTAAAGGGGAAATCCAAGGAGTCAGGGACAATCAAATCAATCACCCCTTTGACGTTCTTCTCTCTCTTTTCCGAATGAATCTTTTACTTCTTGATGCAAGGAAATAATACAATTACATAAATAATATAAATATATTAAATATATAGTGTACCATATATATTTTATATTATCTGTGATGTTATACAAATACATTGACTATGTAAAATATATTTATAGAATTTAAATATATTAAATAGCCTAAATATATTAAAATAAATATAATAAGGCAGAAATGTCAATAACGAGAACATTAACAACAGTAATAAAACAGCTACAATTTGTTGAGATGTATAATGTGCAAAGTTCTGCATTTCACTGAACCTTTTTAACAGTTCTTTCTCCATGGTGGAGTACATGGAGAGAGGTTAAGTGACTTGGCTGGAGTCACACGGTTACAAAGTTGGCAGAGCTGGAATTTGAACCCTGCATGATATGACTTCAAAGTTTAAACCCTTTCCACAGTATTACGCTGCTTTGCTGATTGTTATATTGTTATAACTTAGTAATATAAAAGTTGTTATAACATTTAATAATTAGCTGAACGTTAGAGGGAGTAGGGATCTTAGAGACCAAGTAGCTGAAAGGGCTAACATCAAGGAGCAATACAACCAAAGACATGCGGTGCCTTGCTTAAGATCACACAGTGGCAAAGTCAGAACTTGAACCCAGGACTCCTGGCTTTTCAGCCTGTGTCGTTTTCTCCTAAATTACCCTGAGAATAAACTGTTTGGATATAAAATAAACTTTTGCTATTAAGGAATGCTGCTGTCTACTTAGAGGGTTTTTTTCAGTAAAGGCACATTCAGTAGAATCACCTGGAACGAAATAAAAATACCTATGCTCAGACCCCACCCCAGAAGTACTGAATTAGAAGCTCTGATTTTAAGGCCCAGTCATCTGGGCCTTGAAAAGCACCCCAGGTGATTCTAATGAGCAGCCAGGATTGAAAACAACTGAGTTAAGGTTTTGGCTATGTCTAGTCAAGTATTTCCTTGGGTTTCATTTGTCCAAGGCAAAGGGAAAATTAATGTAGTGATATCTTCTAGTATTTTGTGGTACTTTCTCACCCTTTGTGGCACAGAAACTGATTTCACAATTACATATATATCAATAACTATGTTATGAATACTTAAATCATTACACTTATCTGCATGTTAACATATGGAGTATGGAAAGAAATTATTTGCAATCAATGAAAAGCCAAATTAATTATGATGATCATTGTGTCTTCCATTTTTTGCAAACAGCACTTCTTGAAGTCCTTGAGACAGTTTAATTTACCAAATACAAATTCTGATGTGATGATTGTGAGTTACAGCCTTTGTGCAGATAATTTTGAGGGTAATGTGCAGAATTATAATCATTTTATGCTCCTCATTAACTTCCTGTATTCCAACATTTGTGTTTCTAATTTTTTTTCTTTGTAATCATCAATCCACTGAAGCATAGATGAAGCAATATATGACTAAGAATAAAAACGATCTAAAACTGTATGATGATAAAGCCATATGGTAGCTAGCAGTGTTCAGTAGAATCATTGAGTCATGGGCACATTCATCTAATCTCTACTTATTGTGTTGCTTGCTCATTTGATTCACTTACATAAGCATTCCAATATATTCTGTATTACAGGGAAAAGTTTTTGATAATTATTGATTAAAATTAGAAACAAAAAACATGGTGTTACCTTTAACCTCTTGGAGAAACTTTATACATTTTTGAGAATCTGCAAACAAGCAGTTGGGAAACCCTGGTATAGTGGGCAGAAAAAAAAAAGCTTAGATATTGGATTCTAACAGAACTACAATCAAATTCTGGCACTATTATTTTCTGGATATGTGAACTAAGTTAACTTCTGAGCTTCAGTTTTTTCATCTCAAAAATGGTTTGACAACCGTTGTAAGGGTGAGAGTTGAGTCATTACCTTAAGGCCAGGTACTAAATTTTATGTAATACTTTGCAAGAGATAGGACCAGGGGCAGACATCAAAGTCATAAAAATGTTATAAGCTTGGTCTGACTCCTAAACAACAGGTAGAAGGATTAAAGAACAAGATTTACTTAGGAAAAATTTGTTTTAACGGACATAATCGTGTTTGCTAAGTTCCATGTTAGAATGAGGAACTTAATTCCACAGAAACAGAGCTCACTGGTCTGTCTTTGCTGAGAATAACCACTGCTGTATCATCTAAATTAGGTTTATTTCTCAAGAGGTGGGTACCAGAATGATCTGTAAGACATTTTTCAATAGCAGAACACCTTTTTTAAAAAAATATTTTCTTCCCTGGTCCACTTATGTGAGCTTAGGAGTAAAAAAAAAAATGCTCTCATTTTATATTCATTTTTTTGTGTGTAAATATATGTCATGTACCTACTCTGCTATAGGAATTGTGTCAGGTAATGGAGGATGTAGTAGTGAAAAAGGTATGTCATTTCTCTCAATGGTCATATAGTTTAATAGGAAAAACATCATATATCATCCAATGATTACACAAGGGTAAAATTGGAACTATGTGAAGAGCCATGAACAAGAGATATTCTGTGATGTGAGCTCATGATGTGTGTCACCTGACCTAAAGATAGGCAATCAGGGCCTAGAAAGTGTAATCTATTAGCAGAAGTCATGCAGTAACTTGGTATGACTCACTCAAGTATTAACTGAATTTATATTTACTACAAGATCATCCAAACACAATAAAGCAAACAAAACAAAAAATGAACTCAGACTCCATTAGAGAAAAATAGTTTAGTTGATCTGGGAATACATATAATAAAATACATGGTTTGAAAACTACACAGTATTTATTATTTGATAAAATTAAAGAAGACGTAATAAATGAAAAGATTAGAAGATTTAATATTGTAAGTGTTCTAAAATTGTTCTGTAGGAAAAATTCTAATCAGAGTCTCAATATTGTTTGTTTTTAGTGGGTGGTAGTGGTTACTTCCAAGTTAATTCTAAAAATGTATATGGAAAAGTCAAGGACCATGAATAGAAGAGGTGATCTTGCAGAAAAACAAAGTTGAAGGACTTAACTTACCATAGAATAAGACCTGCAGAACTAAAGTTATTGTGATAGTTTAGATAGTGTTGCAAGGTTAGACAAAAAATGAAAGAGAATAGAGTGCCAAAAAATAAATCCACACATACACAGCAATATGATTTATGACAAAAATTACACTATGGTTCAATGGGAAGTATCATTTTTTTCAGTAAATGGTACTGGGTCAATTAGATATCCATGCTGAAAAAATAAATCTTGATCCCTTTCTCATGCTATACATGAAAATTAATTCCAGATAGGTTGTACATACAGATATGAAAGGTAAAGCAGTAAAGCCTTTGGAATAAAACAGAATAGACTCCTCATGGTCTTGAAGTAGAGAAATATTTTAAAACAGGTACAAAAACACTAAAGGGAAAATTTCATATGAATATAAGTATAATTTTCTTAAACATTTCTGCCAACAAAAAGTCACCATTAAGAGTAAAAAGACAGGCTATATTTTGGGAAAATATATTTGTTATATACATGTGTGTATGTATCCTCATATTCATAAAGTTTGACTATTTCTTTGAATACAATTTCTGCCTCCTTTTTTCTCCTTTTGGAACTCCCATTTTAATACCTATATTTGTTTGCTTGATAATGTTTATAAGTCCCTTAGGCCTTCTTCACTCTTTTTTATTCTTTTTTTCCTGCTCTTTTGACTAGATAGTTTTAAATGAAATGATCTGTCTTTGTGTTTACAGATTATTTCTTCTGCTTGATAAGGTTGGCTGTTGAAGTCCTCTAGTGAATTTTTTAGTTCACTTATTCAGATCCAAAATTTCTTTTTAAAAATAGTTTCTCTGTTGATATTCTCATTTTTATATGTAATTTTCCTGATGTTATTTAGTTATCCATGTTTATTTATAACTCACTGAGCTTGCTTCAGACAATTATTTTGAAATCTTTGTCAGGCAATTTATGGATCTCTGTTTCTTTAGGATTAATTACCAACGACTGACTTTGGTCATTTGATTGTGTCGTGTTTCTCTGACTCTTTGTGTTCCTCATGGGTTTGTGTTGGTATCCACACATTTGAATAAATAGCCACTTCTCCCAATCTTTTTGCCTGACTTAAACAGGAAAAGACTTTTGTCAATCAGGCTGGCTGAAGCTTCTCATACCTTTTTTATGGCTGTGTCTTCTTCAGTCTTGTGTGTGTAGATTCTTAATTAGAGGGACTTACTGGGTTTTTTTGGTGGGGGGGATCCCATAATCTTTTGCCCCCTCTGATATCTGATTGCTGGACTATGGGCCAGGACATTGAAGGCATGCTCTACTACCCTCCCTGTTTCCCTGCGTAGAATCCTTTAGTTCTGTACCTTCTCCTAATCTTGTAGAACTGTGCTGGGTATAGAAAGCTTCCCTCCTCCTTTCCTTTCTTCTTAATTGCCTCCATAAAACACCAGTTCTGTCAGTGCTCCAGCTGAGATGACATAGGAAACGGCCCCTCAAACTATCTGAAAGTACAGGGCATTGGATGTATGGCCTATTTTTTTTTTTTACCCCAGCCCCACTGCCGCTAGCACAGGGAGAAGTTGTGGACCAGGGAAACAGCTCTTAGTGCTGAGCTGCATCTTCTTGGGGCAGGGGCTGATGTGGATAAAGTAAAATTGCCCTTCTTATTTCATAGCAGCTGTTCTTGATTTTATTCTTTCCTGGGGTGCTGCAACTTCTTCACTGGAGTCTGAACTTCTTGTAAAGTTATTTTGTTCTGTAGATCATTGTGAAATCAGCGTTTCTGTGGGGTAGTAAGTGCTGGGACTTCCTAGTCCACTATTGTGCTGACATTCTTGCTAATCTCCTTTCTCAAAAAGGGAAAATATTAAATCAGAAATATGAGTCTCTTGGGGAAGGGATTCACCTTTAATTACAGGGAAATGAAGCAAAAATCTTGGTTCTAAAAGTTTTTTTTTCCTGAGGTTCTATGTTTTATATTTGTTCTCTGTCCTATTAACATAGCTGAAAGAACATACAAAGTTAAAGAATCTACTTGATAATTAATTAGATTGAAACAAAGGTCTTGTGATGAGACTCAAGCATAGTCTGTTTTTCATTAGTTTTTATGTTTTCTGACACTTTATATAAAGAGATGAGAATTTTCTTGATATCAGATTGTCTTCCTTCAGAGATTATCTCCTAATCCCTTGAAATGTAAACTTCTATGTTTGATGGGTGTCAAGGTTTACAGAAAATGATTTGGATGTTAAAAGTCACAAAACATGACTAGTGTAAGAGATAATTATATCTAATACATTCTACATGATCATTTCAGTTGTATTTAAACAATAAACTGATTTTAAACTTGTTTTTCTGTTTAGAGTTAGGTCTCGTTTTCTATGCTTAATATAACTTGTGGAGATATTTAAAATTGCTATTTCTTGCTGCAGAGGTTTTCAGTCAGTTGAAATTATACAAAAGTGTTTCAGACAATTTCAATGTTTAAACATATTGCCAAATGTTATTTATCTATAGTACTCAAATAATTATTGCTGTTTTTTTTGATGTAGATTCTATCACATCTGTGAGAAAGAACATAACCTAATGTTTGTAGATCAACCCCAGAAGGAACTGACAAAAATGACATAAAGAAGCCCATGAAAAGGAAAATCAGGCATTCAGTGTTTTTCTGACAGTTTTTCTCATAGAGAAAACAAAGAAGCAATACCAGTACTACTCTGGTGGTCATGGTGAACAATCTTGACAATTTTTTCAAATCTAAAACATATTGCAACATAAGAAATGCTTCACCAGACACATAATCCAAGCACTCCATTTTCTTTGAAGCAATAAAATTTGGTGTCAGAAAAGTCTAGTTTCTGGTCCCAGCTCCATCACTGATCACTGATGTCTGTGATGCCTTGAGTCTGTAACTTTACCTTAATGAGCCTCAGTGGGGTGTGTGTGTGTGTGTGTGTGTGAGATGGAGATAACAATATGTACTTCACTTAGTTATTTCAAATATTGAATTAGACAATATATTCTAAGTCTTTCACTTTGTACAAGGCATATAGAAAATGCTGAAAAAATTATCCAGTATTAGTATTTGGTTTTTGAACATGACATTAAACTTGGAAATAACTGAGAATACATGACCCCCACACCAGAACATTTCAGGGTAGAAGTTGTCTCTTTGAGCCTAAACTTATATTCAAACACATCAGGACATGTTTCCTGAGGTGGAAAAGCAAGTACAGGTGAGTCGATGTGCATGTAGGGGGATGAGTTCTTTAGTAGAGGAAGAAGTAGGTTTTTGAGTTTTCACTGGCAGGTAGAGATGTGAAGTGGAGACTGTGAGCTTGGGTGCTTGGTAGAAAAATGCCAGTGACCTGCACATTCTCAGGATGGGTGCAAGGGAAATGGTGATGTGAGATTCTTGGTTTGAGTTCATTGCTGAAGGGTGCTGGAGAGAAGGAGAATGTGGTGGACATAGAGAGGCAAATATGATTGACAGACTGCTTCAAGAACATATGCAAGATGCCCCTCAGACATAACTTTTATTTCAGAAAATAACTGTTCCTTTGATTACCTTTCAAAAATTATAACACACATAATATTTTTATTTCTTCTGTCTTTAGGCTTAATTGATTCTTTTTGTAGTTTGCAAAGGTGAAAGCTTGAATTATCAATTTAGATCTTTTTTCTAATATAGCATTCAATGCTATACATTCTTATTTTTCTGTAGTCAAATTTTGATAAGTTGTATATTCATTTTAATTTAGTCCAAAAGTAGTTTGAAAAATTATCTTCAGACTTACTGTTTCACCCATGGGTTATATAGAAGTGTGTTAATTTTCAAATTTCTGAGATTTTCTAGTTATCTTTCCATTATTGATTTCTAGCTTAAGTCCATTGTGATCTGAGAACATATTTTGTGTAATTTCTATTTTATTAAATTTTTTTTTGAGATGGAGTCTCACTCTGTCACCCAGGCTGGAGTGCAGTGGCTTGATCTCTGCTCACTGCAACCTCTACCTCCCAGGTTTAAGTGATTCTCCTGCCTCAGCTTCTTGAGTAGCTGGGATTACAGGCACCTGCCACCACATCTAGCTAGCTTTTTTTGTGTGTATTTTTAGTAGAGATGGGGTTTTGCCATGTTGGCCAGGCTGGTCTCAAACTCCTGATCTCAAGTGATCTGCCTGCCTTGGCCTCCCAAAGTGCTAGGATTACAGGTGTGAGCCACCGTGCCTGGCCTATTTCTTAAATGTGTAAGTGTGTTTTATGATCCAGAATGTGGTCCATCTTAGTGAATGTTCTGTGTGAACGTGAGAAGAATGTGTACTTGTCGCTACTGGTGGAGTATTCTATAAATGTCAATTAGATTAAGTTGATTGATAGTGCTGTTCAGGTCATTTTTCCTTACTGATTTTCTGCCTGTGTGATCTATCAATTATTGAGAGAGGAGTGTTGAAACCTCCACTACTATTTTATGGTGGATTTGTAGATTTGTTTTTTTAGTTCTGTCAGTTTTGCTTCATGAATGTTGATTTTTTTGTTGTTGTTACATGCATATATGTTGAGGATTGTTATATCTTCTTGGAGAATCAAGCTTTTTATCATTATGTAACATCAATTTTTTTCTGATAATTTTAATTATTCTGAAGTTTACTTTGTCTGAAATTAATATATTTACTCCAGCTTTTTAAAATTAGTGTTGTAATTTTTCTTCATCTCCTTACTTGTAACCTATTTGACTCTTTGCATTTAGTGAGTTGCTTGTAGACAATATACAGTTAGGTCTTACTTTTTTATCCACTCTGATAATCCCTTTTAATTGATGTATTAAGGCCTTTCACATTTAGAGTAATTATTGTTATAGTTGGATTAATATCTACTTGTTTTCTATTCATTGCATTTGTTTTTTAAATCTTCCCCCCATTTTATTTGGCATTTTCTGGAGTATTTTATGGAATTTTATTTATGCCTTTTCTCTTAGCATATCAACTATGATGCCTTAAAATTTTTTTTTTAGCTGAGTGCAGTGGCTCATGCCTGTAATCCCAGTACTTTGGGAGACTGAGGCAGCTGGATCACTTGAGGCCAGGAGTTCGAGACCATCTTGGCCATCATGGTGAAACCCGTCTTCTCTAAAAATTACAGAAATTAGCTGGGTGTGATGGCAGGCACCTGTGATTCCAGTTATTCTGGAGCCTGAGGTACAAGAGTCACATGAATCTGGGAGGCGGAGGTTGCAGTGAGCCAAGATTGTGCCACTGCATTCCAGCCTGGGTGACACAGTGAGACTCAAGAAAGTTTTTTAGTGACTGTGCTAGAGTTCACTGTTTACATTTTTAATTAATCTAAATGTATTTTCAAATAATCATACCATTTCAAGTATAATTCAAGTAGCTTATAATAATGTATTCCAAATTCCTCCCTCTCATTTTTTATGACTTTATTGTTATTTATTTTAGTTACGTTCCCTTGTATGAAAAAAAAATCCACAAAGAAGGGTTTCAACCTTTCAGTCATGCATCATTTCTAAAGGCTAAGCTGTAATCGTTTCTCGACCTGCTTTGTCCTAAAGGGGACATGAATCGGTCACAGCTCAGTCCGATTCTCCACACTTGCTGCCACCTCTTCAGCATCTCCGAATATGAACAAGAAGACCGGTGGGACGCTAAGAGGCCCATGTGTGGGGTTTGAGCAACTTGAAATCCGAGCAGTTAATCACATTCCATCTGATATGACCCTCTAAATTAACTTGTGCCTATTGAGATCTCTCAATCCATTTCGAACACTAAGAAAAATGATGAAATAAACTGAAATTTATTCTGAGATAAAATGTGTTTTTAAAGAGAAGTTACAAAGAGGATAGTCTAAAAGGATCCTGGCTAGTGAGTCTATATGTTCCCTCCCCCTAAAATCATGGCTCCGGCTGGGCTATATTTATGAAATAGCCCCTCAACTCTTCCCTTTCTTGGATGTCTTCATGAAATTGGAAGAATCACATACAATGTGTGTGTGTGTCTGTGTACGTATATGTGTGCTTATACATATCTGAAATGAACATTTCCAGTACCCTTCCTAACTAATGTCCCTCTCCAGAGGTAACCATTATTTTGACTTTTATCACCTTGCTTTTTGTGTATCTTTGAGCTTCATATATGTGGAATGATACAGTTTGCAGTCTTGTGTCTGGCTTCCTTCCCTCATCAGTCTGTGAGACTGATTCCTGTTGTTGCCCATGGTCATAGTTTGTTTTTGTTTCTATATAATATTTCATTGTGTAAATATACTAAATTGCTATGGTTGATGGATATTTAGGTTGTTTTCAACTTCCATGTATTATGAATATAGCTGCTACGACCATTCTTGTGTTATCAAGTGGCCCTGGAATTCATTTCTGTTTGCTAAAGTGCCCCAGGAGGTGTGTGCTAGAAGAAAAGATTTGGGGAACTTACGTTTTGGCATAATAATTCTTAATAAGAAAGTATAAAAAATGTCTGGTTATTTCTTCCAGGCAGCAGGAGGGGAGAGGGAATGGTGATCTGCTGTAGGTCTACTGGGCAGTGGAACCTTGGCCAAATCTCCAGGGAATTTCTAGAGGCATGAAATGTTCTGTGTGAGGCAATATGCATATATGTACACAAATATGCTCATAACAAAAATAGAGAAACTCATGACAATTAGTCCTTATTTCTGTAACTGGGCACATGTTTGTACTTGATATTTAGAACCACTTTCTGCTACTCATTCCGAATTCCCTTTGTACTCGGCAAGCCTGTCTGTTGGTTGAGATTCTTTACCTGGTGGGATGACCCAAAACTTCATTCCTGAAGGGTCTGGGCCATTAGTAGTCCTGCCTGAATTGGATTGTTGTAGTTTCCCATGAATTTTAATCACAGGGTATGGTGATATTAAGAGGTACCCTAAGGGATATCCTGTATTCCAGACACGTTTTTTCTTGCCTCCATTGTGGAATAATAGCACATTTCCCCCTTGGAAGTCAGGATCAATCACCCCAGCCAACACTGAAACTCTCTTCTTAGCCTGTCGATTCAGAGGTATGAGGAGCCCAAAGTGACTGGCAGTGGTCTTAACTTCCAGTTCAAAGGAATCGCTGTTGTAGCTGCTAGTGGAAGCATTCTTTTTTGAAAGTAAGATCTCTAGGCTAACAGAGGATAATAAAGGAAAAAGAGGCAAAAATTTTGCTAGTGAGTCATTAGGGGTAATAGTGAGTGGTGCTATCCCATTTTCACCCCTTGATTCCTAGACCCATGAGTCCTGGCTATGGGAGAAACAGCACCATATACTGAATGCTGATTCAAAGAATATACCGCTTTCTATAGAACCTTGTCCCACTTGTGTAAAGTACTGTCACCTAGTTGGAGAGGTCACCTGTAACTGACTTCAAAAGGCCACTTCACCATTCCATTATGCCAGCTGCTTTAGAATGGTTGAGAACACAGTAAGACCAATGAATTTCATGAGCACAAACCCACTGCTGTGCTTCATTTGCTGTGAAGCAGGTCCTTTGATCAGAGCAATGCTGCATGAACCACCATGAAGGTGAACAGGGCATTTTGTAAGTCCACAGATAATAGAGTTTACAGAAGCATTGTGTGCAGCGAAGGCAAGCTCATATCCAGAGCAAATGTGTATTCCAGTAAGGTAAAATGCTGGCCCTTCCACAATGGAAGCTGTCCAATGTAATCAACCTGCCTCCAGGTAGCTGGCTGATCACCCCAGGGAATGGTGCCATATACTGGGGACTCAGCATTGGTATCTGCTGCTGGCAGACTGGGCACTCAATGGTTGCCATAGCCAGGTTGGCCTTGATGCTTGAACTCTATGTTGTGACTGTGTGTGAGAGAGAGAGGAAGGGGAGGGAGGGAGAAGAGGAAGAAGCTGGTAAAATTTTAGGGGATTGTGGGGGCAAAAGGCATGAGAAAGTTGCCTCAGGATCTCACAGAAAATGTGGGGCCTCTCACAAGATTGTTAGACATTTAAGTATAAATTTTTATTTTACGGAAAAGTTGCAAAGATGAATTGAGTTCTCTTCAATTTCTCACCCAGTTTTCCCTAATGGTAACATCTTACATTACCATGGTACATTGATCAAAATGAAGAAACTGCAAAGGGATCATTACTATTAATGAAACTCCATGCTTTATTTGGATTTCACAAGTTTTTCCACTAACGTCTTTTTCTGTTCTAGGAGCCAGTCGAAAATCCTACATTGTATTTTGTGGAGCTGGATTTTGAGGCAAATTTAATCATCCCTAAGGTTACATATCATATACTAAATATAGATGTATGTAAAATGTATCTATTTAGCTACTGATCAGATAGATTTTATTTTTATTTTTGTAGAGATGGGGCCTCACTATGCTGCTCAGGTTGGTCTCAAACTCCTGGACTCAAGTGATCCTCTTGCCTCAGCCTCCCAAAGTGCTGCGATTGCATATGTGAGCCACTGTGCCCACCCTCGATAGACTTTAAAATATAAGAAATCTGAAATCTTTTTTTTTTTTTTTTTGAGATGGGGTCTCACTCTATCACCCAGGCTTGAGTGCAGTGGCACAATCTCATAATCTCGGCTCACTGCAACCTCTGCCTCCTGGGTTCATGCAGTTCTCCTGCCCCAGTCTTCCTAGTAGCTGGGATTTGGTGAGTTCTGATTCTAACTTTAAGAATAGGTAGAGGCTGGTGCCATGGAGAGCAGGTGTGGAGCAGAGGGTTGGCCAGAGCCCACTGAGTTCTCAGCCAGGGCATTAGCATGGAATGGGCAAAAGAGAGTGAGCAATAGTTTGACATGTGGGTTTATGTCCTGACTCTGCCATGGACCAAAAACACGCTCTTGGGCCAGCTATCTTCCCACAAAGCTGTAAAGAGTGGAGCAAGAGAACAGATGTGAAGGAGGCTTTTAAAGTGAAAACCCTAAGCATATATGAGAACCCAGGACTCATACTCACATGTAAAACAGTCTTTAAATCTGCAGAGCTTTCAGCAAGCATATCCCTCTGCGAGAGAAGGGAGAACTTGGGTCCAATTTCAGGCTCTTCCATTTCAGTAGTCGTGCCCTTGTGTAAATTATTTAATCACACTGAGCTTCAATTTCCTTATCTGCAAAATGAAGTTAATGACATTATTTACTTGACAGAGCTATTGTGAAGAATAAATGTATTAATAGATGTAAAATGCTCAGCAAAGTACTTCATGTGTCATATTGTTAGCTGTTGTTTTATTGTCACTATTATTAGAATTCCTATCGAGTGCTTTTGAGAAGAGATTTCAGAAACACTTTCTCATTATGTCTCTGACTGCCCAACACCTCTGTACATGAGGCCACATCAGCTTCCACCTGCTTGGATGAAGAAGAGCAAGTTAGCATAACACATTAACTATGTGCAGTGCAAATATATAGATTATTTTCACAGAATTTAATATCAAATTAGACCCCATTCTTGTTTATTTGCTTTTAGGGGAGTAGAACCATTGTTAGAAACAAGTGTCCCACCATTGCAGTGTGCTGCTTCTCTGGGTGAGCTGGGTGGGTCAGATGAAGATGGTGCAAGCCAGCCCCACTGTGCTGATGTTGGTAACTGCTCAGATGAGATGTCTTGACAAGCACTGTGTTGATGAGGATGCCCAGAAGATGAATGGGAATCTACTACTTGTAGATTTATGGGAAGTCTGAACTCCACAGAGGGTACAAGTAGAGAATGCATTTACTTTTTCCAACCACTGCCTTCTTTTACTCTGATAGATTTTTTTTTCCCAGCTCTGTGAAAAATCAGAAAAATCCCACTGCTCTCTGTGGTTTTAGTTACATATTTCATTTTGGTGATTGTGATTTATATTTAATTATTAAAAAGTGTAGCACTACTGCACTACAGCTTGGGCAACACTGTGAGACTCCATCTCAAAAAAAAAAGTGGAGTCCAGGCCTGGGCACAGAGGCTCATGCCTGTAATCTCAGCACTTTGAGAGGCCAAGGCAGGAGGATCACTTGAGGTCAGGAGTTTGAGACCAGCCTGGGTGGCAGAGATTCCATGTCTACAAAAAATTTTTGAAAATTAGCCAGGTATGGTGGCATGCATCTATAGTCCCAGCTACTCAGAAGGCTAAGGTGGAAGGATCACCAGAGCCCAGGAGTTCAAGGTTACAATGAGATATGACAATGCCACTGCATTCCAGCCTAGCAACAGGGCAAGACACTGTCTCAAAAAAAAGTCCAGTCCAATGTAAAGCAAAATTTTGACATCATGTACAGTTAAAGCTTTTCCATTCCTTTCCAGTTCAGTACTAACCTATTAGGAATGCTCCACTCTTTTTCTCTTCCTATCACCCCTCCCGTTCCTGGTTGTTTCAGTGTGTCAGATGGATGGGTTCGTCCTGGAAGCTGGCCTCTGAAGTGGGAACCAGCAGCAGTGACACAGTGACTGTCCTCCATGAGGCCTCTCAGCCGGCAGGTTCTTGGAGGCCACTGCTCTTCCACCGCCCTCTCTCCTCTTCCTGCGGTTCTACCCTGCTCCTATTGCCAGAATTTTCTGGACAAAAAGCAGAAACTAATTTCCATGTTTATGTCTGTTCTCAAGCTCCGGAGGACTGATAAACTCTCTGAAAGCTGACTACATTTCACTCCAGAGTGGCCCTGGGCACTTAACATCTCACCTGTGAGTGGGTATCAGCCTCCCCTTCCTGCAAGCATCCCCACATTTCTTTGAAGAGTCTTTGGAGCCCTCCTCATTTGGCCAGGGACTAGGGGTCATCCCTTCCTCTCCTTCATGGGAAACAGGAGAGGAAGTGCTCCCCATTCTTCTCCAGGGACTCATTCTCTGATGGGTTCTCCTACTTTAAAATCTTCCTTTAAATGACACTTTAAAAAAATTTACATAGGCTGTTAAGGATGATGAGGTGAGGGTCTCAAGGCCAGTTTGGCACCAACTAGACAGTTCTGGAGGTGGCGTCTGGTAGGTTCTTGGTGCTCTTTCTAGAATATGGAAGTACATATTATCTATTTTCTTAAGCTTTGGGGCCTTAGCTAAAATTTTGAGACACAGCAAAAGTCAATATGCTAAAAGGCTGCGAGTGTTTGGAAGATGTATTCGTTAGGGCAGTGCTAGCTGCTGTAACAGATACATTTGAAATCTCAGTGGCTTAAAGTTCCAGATGATAATTTTTTTTGCTGACTGGCAGTCCAGTCACCAGTAGAGCAAGTTTGGGCCCCGGATTGATGGGGATGGTGCCATCTTCAACACCTGCTGGCCGGTGATTAAAGAGAGATAGGAAGCCGAAGATCAGATGTGAGGGTTTAACAGTGCAGGCATGGGTGTGGTATCTGTCACTTCTCTTCATATACTTTGGCCACATCTCAGTGATGCAATCACAACTAACTGCAGGGGAGACTGAGAAACACGATTCACCAGACATCAGGAAGAAGGTGAGACCGCTTAAGAAGCAGTGGATCAGTCTCTGGCACCAAAGCTTTCAAAACTAAACCTTCAGAGTTAAGATAGTAGAAAGCCAGCTCTGGAAGGGATGGTAGAGGTCATTTAGCCCAGAGATTTTCCACAAGGGCAGTATTGCACCTGTAGGGACCAGTTGTTTGGAAGTATGCCATGCTGTTCTATAAAATGTTTTTAAAAATTTTAATTAACAAATAACAGTTGAGCACCTATGTAGGGAACAATGTGATATTATTTATTCATTTATTTTTCTCTGTTTTTTTTTTTTTTTTTTTTGAGATAGGGTCTTACTCTGTTGCCCAGGCTGGAGTGCAGTGGCACATCTGGGCTCACTGCAACTTCTGCCTCCTGGGCTCAAGCAATCCTCCCATCTCAGCCTCCTGATTGGCTGGGACCACAGGTGTGCACCACCATGCCCAGCTAATTTTTGTATTTTTGGTAGAGATGGGGTTTCACCACATTGCCCAGGCTGATCTCGACCTCCTGAGTTTAAGCAATCCACCTGCCTTGGCTTTCCAAAGTGCTGGGATTATAGGTGTGAACCACCACGCCTGGCCCATTTATTTTCATTGTGATGTTTTGATCTATATATGCATTATGCATCAAGCTAATTAACATATCCACCACCTCACCAATTTATCACTTTTTTTTGTGGTGAGAATGTTAGAAATCTATTTTAGCAACTTTGAAATATATAATACATTGTTATTAACTGTGGTCACTATGCAGTGCCATAGATCACTAAAACTTATTCATTCTTCCAGTCTAACTGAAACTTTCTACACTTTGATCCACATCTTCCCTTTCCCCATCCCTCCTCCTCCCCCAGATCCCAGCCTCTGGTAACCACCTTTCTACTCTCTGTTTCTATGAGGTTGACTTTTTTAGATTCCACATATAGGTGAGATCATACCTATATTTGTCTTTCTGTGCCTGGCTTATTTCACTTAGCACAATGTCCTCCCTTTCCATCCATGTTGTCACAAATGTCAGAATTTCCTTATTTTTTAAGATTGTATGGTATTCCATTATGTGTATACATTTTGTGTGGTGTGTGTGTGTGTGTATGTGTGTATTACATTTTCTTTATCCATTAATCCTTTGATGGGCATTTAGGTTGCTCTCATAACTTGGCTATTGTGAATAATGATGAAATGAACATGGTAGTGCAGATATATCCTTGGCATGTCATTTAATTTCTTTGGATATATACCTAAGAAATGGGATTGCTGAATCATACAGTAATTCTATTTTTAGTGTTTTGAGGAAACATCACGCTACTTTCTGAAATGTCTGTGCTAATTTACATTCTCACCAACAACACAGCAAGGTTTCCATTTCTCCACATCCTTGCCAACACTGGTCATAATTAGGCTGGAGTGCAGTGGTGCCATCTAGCTCACTGCAGCCTCGAACTCTTGAGCTCGAGAAATCCTCCTGCCTCAGCCTCCTGAGTAGCTAGGACCACAGGTGCATGCCACCATACCTGGCTAATTTTTAAATTTTTGTGTAGTTATGGGGTCTCTCTATGTTGCCCAAGCTGGTCTCCAACTCCTACCTCAGGCAGACCTCCAACTTCAACGTCCAAAGTGCTGGGATTACAGGCATGAGCCACCATGCCTGACCAGGTTATTTGTCTTTATGCTATTGAATTGAGTTCCTCATATATTTTGAATATTAGCTCCTTATCAGGTGCATGTTTTGCAAATATTTTCTTCCAGTTTGTGAGTTGTCTCTTTATTGTTTCTTTTGCAGTGCAGAGGCTGTTTATTTTGATACAATCCCATTTGTCTATTTTTGCTTTTGTTGCCTATGCTCTTGGGGTCCTATCTGAGAACCCATTGCCTAGACCAATGTTGTGGAGATTTTCTCCTGTGCTTTCTTATAGTAACTTTGCAGTGTCAGGTTTTACATTTAAGTCTTTTATTTATTTTGAATTGATCTTTGTATACAGCATGACATTTTTATATAGAATAATCCCTGGGTTATCACTGGCATTCCTCGGTTAGGGGCAATGCAGTCCCACACAAAAAGTAACTAGTTCAACCTGCTGATTTTATAAAGATGTCAAAGTCCAAGGTGAGAGAAATGCTTTTCTTTGGCCACACAGTGTAACCTGGAACGATAATTCCAGTGCCTGACTCTGACTCCAGTGTCCTTACTTTTCTGATCCAAGATGTAGTGAATAAGAATGCTGGCTCTTGGTTGAAATTCTGACTGTAGAACATTCTATCTGTGTGAAGCTGGGCAAATTACTGATCTAAGATTGAGTTTCTTTATTTACAAAATGAGAATAACCTCTTAGTACCTACCTCCTATGGCTGTTTTGAGAATAAAAATGAGTTGCTTTACCTGCAAAATGCTCAGAATAGTGGCTGGTACCTGGGGAACTCTCCTTAAATTTTGGATGTTATTACTGTGCTTAACATTTGCATGCAGCTGTTTTCATGAAGATGGATGGTATTTTTTCTTATTTAGGTGGTTTTATTGAAGAATAATGAACTTATAGAAATTTCATATGTCATAAATGTGCAACTTAATAAATGCCCACCAGTAGCATCCACCCTCATTACCAGCTTTCGGATCAAAACACAGAATGTCACCAGCACCCATGGAGCCCTGATCTGCTCCAGTCCCTGTCTCCCTCAAAGAGTAAACCATTATTCTAAATGCCAGCAGCATAGATTCTTTTTTGCCCATTTTTACATTTTGCATCCATAGAATCATAGAACACGTACTTTTTGTGTCTTTGGCTTCTTTGCCTCACATTGTTATTTGTGAGATTTCTCCGTATTCCTCCCGTCCTTCCCCCCTTCCTTCCTCTCCCCTTGTTTAGGAAGGGAGTAAAATACCAGTACAGAAGGAACATATCTGGGTGAATGACTTCATCAGAGTTTTCAAACAGGCAAATAGGCCACTGGGATTCATGAAAATAATTTGGTAAATTCTTTTCTTACTAAGGAATTAGATAAATCATGACACGTAAGAATCCAAAGGTGGTAAGAAGTTTGGAATTAGTGATTTGGACTTTGAGGAAGGAATTGAAGAAAGAGAGTGATAAGTAAAGGCCTAAAAACATAGCATCATTTCTAGGGCAATGACTCAAAACAGGCCTCTTGCTAGATGGAGTCAGTTAACAGAGCTTTTTCATTTCCATTGGCATTTTCCTTGATCATTTTATTTATGATAACTAAGGCTCATTTCTTTATATAATGAAAATGCATTCTAAAGTACAAGTCATTTTCCATGAAAATGATTCCCAGAAAAATGATTTTCTGCTGCCTGCTCACACTTTATAAGGTGCCCTCAAGTGACCCCACACCTTCCTTCCCCAAGCACCTCTCCCTGCAGACCTGTTGGTATGTTTGTGCAGAAAGTAAATAAAAATCTATTGACTTGAACTGATATTTATCTTTATTTTTATATTCTAGTGGGAGCCATTGTCTGCTTAACTTCAGGACGTCAAGGTAATTCACTATTTCTTTCACTATAGTGGCAAAACAAATTCTGACCTGATGGTTCAACCAGGCAGGAAGACACCAAAGAGTTGCCAGATTTTTTAAGAGAGGTATCACAAAGAGAAGTAAAGAGTGCAGCCCTGCAGGGAGAGTCAGAAGTGATTTAATCAGTAGTTCAGACAGGTAGGGAGAGTTGTGAGCTGTCATCGATCAGGTTAGTCTGAGTAATGCATCTGGATCTAATTTGGGGCTGAATTTAGACTTGCTGCTAGATGAGACTGTGGGCTTGTTTAAGGTGATGAAGATAAACAGGCAGGGAGGGATATTTTTCCTAAAGACATAATGAAAGAAATTGCTGCTGGGTCAAGCCTAAAAGGAGAAAAAGCAAAGGATTAGACCAGTTTTTTCACCTTTGCAAGAGTTAATGTTTACTGTTATATCTCATTGTAGAGTTAGACATTATTAGTATTCGTATTTCCCAGATTTGATCTTCCTTGTTTTCATCCACACATCCATAGCTTCAACCACTACCTTGTATAGGTGACTTCTAAATCTGTATCTCCAGCACATCTCTTCCACTGTGCTCTGTACCTGTATATCCAAATGCTGGCTGGGCTTCTCCATCTGGAAATTCTTCCTTTGTCTCATACAGAGGCAATATGTCTGAAGCTGAGCTCATAATTTCTACCTTTTTCCTATCAAATCCATTTCATCCTGTATTATCTGACTTGATACATGGTGTTATCCACTCATTAAAGCTCAAGGTAAAGATATAAAATAATCTATAATTTAAATAAAGGAAGAGATATTTTATGAATTGGACAACTCAGCATTGTTAAGATGTCAGTTCTTCCCCAGTTAATTTATATAATACAATCTCCGTTTAAATTTCAGCTAGTTACTTTGTAGATAGTGACAAATGATTCTAAAGTTTATGTAAAATGGCAAACGAATTAGGCTAATGAAAACAACGCTGAAGAGAAACAAAGTTAGAAGACCCATACTACCTGATTTAAAGACTTCATATAAAGCGATAGTAATGAAGATAGTGTGGTACTGGTGAAAGAATAGACATGTAGATCCACAGAATAGCATGGAGAACCCGGAAATACACCAACACAAATATACAGAAAGAGTCCATTGCTCTTTTACAAAGGTGTAAAGGCAATTGGATAAAGAATACTTTTCAACAAACAATACTGAAACTATGCTGGGCAAAACATCTACACAGACATTATACAGAAGAAAATACTTGGATGGCAGTCAGCATATGAAAAGATGCTCAGAGTCATTTGTCATTAGTGAATTTCAAAGTATAACAAAAATGAGTTTCTTGTACATATCTATTAGAATGCTTAAATCTGAAAAACTAACAAAGCTAATTGCTGGTAGAGATGTGAAGCCACAGAAACTCTCAAACGTTGCTGGTGAAAATGTAAGTGGTACAGCTACTTTTGAAGATAATTTGACAATTTCTCATGAAGCTAAGTATAGTTCTAACATATATTTCAGCAATCATGTTTCTAGGTATTTGTCCAACTGATTTGAAAACTAATGTCCACAGAAAACCCAACACGTGAATGTTTATAGCAGCTTTATTCATTATTACCCCAAACAGTAAACAACCAATATGTCTTTCAATAGGTGAGTGAATAAAAAAGCTGTAGTATCTTCATGCAATGGAATATTATTCAGCAGTAAAAAGAATGAGCTATTGATCTCTTAAGCTACACAAAGAAATGTATACATCTTCAATGCATATTGCTAAGTGAAAGAAGACAGTCTGAAAGGACTATGTAGAGTATGATTCCATTTGTGTAACATTCTGAAAAAGGCATAATTATAGAGATGATAAATAGGTCATGGTTGCCAAGGGTTTTGGGGAGTATGGTTAGACAGGTGAAACAAAGGAGATGTTTTAGGGTGATGAAACTATTCTGTTTGGTTCTGTAATGTGAATACATGACACCACATGTTTGTCAAAACCCATAGAACCTTACAGCAGTAAGAGTGGACCTTGATACACATAAATTTAACTAATCATGTAAGAGGTTGAAGGATCCCAAGATGGGACATAGAACATGACAAAATAATCTACCTGTATTAAAAATGTGTGAAACCACCTCACTAAAAGGGTTGGGAAGAAAATGTGTGACTAAAGGCAAAAGTACATAAACAGTGTACTTTGGTTGATAAAGTTGTTTCCCATAGGGGTACGTGTTAATTATAAAACCACTATATATGTATACAGGAATTACATACTTAAGTAAATGAATGGCAGATGGTAAGAGCCATTTTCTCACTTTGGGAACGATTAGTTATAGACAAGCAAAAGAAGTCTATAATAATCCATTTGGTAACAGATCAGAGTTGATGACATAAGTATGAACTCATGCTTACTTTACCATACCATTGGTTACAAACAGAAATATGTATGTATGTATTCATAGGTTAGAATGCGTAAATGTATTTCCTTGTGTTGCCAGCTGAAAGGGCCCTGGAACAGTAACATCCCAGTTGTAGCAAACACACCTTCCCACTCAGATCTTGGTTTTAACATCATTCTTCAGTAAAAGAAACCAGAGCTCTCCAGGAAAAAAATGGTTTATTCTAGGACTGGTACAGAAAATATATAAGAGCAGCCGTAGTCTCTACTCATAGTAAGTGCTAAAGAAATGATAGCTGGCTTTCTATTGTACATAGAAAATAGTAACAGCCATAAAAGAACTTGTACCTGCTTCAACCCCACTACCAATACATCTGCCAACACAACTACCAATACAATGCATGTATAATGTATCATACACTCTTCTTTCTATACTGTGTCTGTAAATGAATTAAATGACTGGTACATCTTATTTTCTAAGTCAGTCCCCTCCTCTGTGTTCCAGTTGTTTTGCTCCATCACCAACTCAAGGCCATTCCTCTGGCAGGTTTACTTTTTCTCTCCTGAATCATCAAATGTTTCCTCTTTAGTGGATTGAAAGTGTGAACATGCCATAATATTTTCCACCTTGGAAGAGCTTTTTGTTGACACTATATGTTTCTCCAGCTACCATCCCATTTCTCTACTTTCCCTGAAAGCAAACCTCAAATATCTTCTGTCCTCATCATCATCACTTTCTATTTTCCAATTCTCTCTTGAATCAACTCTGCTGAAAGAGGTCACCAGTGACTTCCATGCTGCTAAATCCTAACAATTCTCATTTCACTCTTCAGTTTCTGGGATATCATGGAATCTATTCTCCTATTACCTCAGCACTGCTTTTTCTCAGTCTCCTTTTCAACTTTAAAAAGTTGGGACATTCAGGACTTAAGCTTTGCTTCTCCTCCTCCTCCTCCTGTCTGTCTTCTTCTAAATCAGTATTTATCCTTTAAAGGGGCTTATCTGATTTCATGATTTTAGATACCATCTTCCAATTCTATATCCACAGCCTGGGTCTCTCTCCTGAATTCCATATGTGTATATACAACTGCCCACACCAGATCTCCTTGTACATCTCAAATAGGCATCTCAAATATCAAGATCGACATAGCAGGTTCTGGCTTCCCACCTGTGCCACCCATATATGCTCTTCTAAATGTCTTCGCCATATTAATAAATGACAACTCCACTTCTCAAGGTTCTTAGGCAAAAAGCTTTGGAGTCATCCTTGACTCCACTCTTTCATGAATACTATTTCCAATTTATGAGCAAATCTTGCAGGCTCTCCTTTCAGAATCGGTCCAGAAGCTAACCACATCCCCCATCTGTCACTACCATTCCGACCCAAGCCACTGTTGGCTCTGGTCTGTTAACTCACTCCTGTTTCATACCTTCTCCTTTATAGGCTTCTCCCCTCAAAATTCAGAGTGATCTTTGAAAAACTTCAGTCAAACCATGGCACTTTGCTTCTCAAAGCCCCCCAGTTGCTCCTTATTTCACTCAGAGTAAAACTCAAGGCTGGGTGCAGTGTTTGATGCCTGTAATTCTAGCACTTTGGGCCAAGATGGGTGGATCGCAAGGTCGGGAGTTCGAGACCAGTCTGGCCAATATGGTGAAACCCTGTTTCTACTAAAAAAAAAAAAAAAATAGCTGGTCATGGTGACATGTGCCTGTAATTTCAGCTACTGGAGAGACTGAGGCAGAACAATCGCTGGAACCCAGGAGACAGAGGTTGCAGAGAGCCAAGATCCCACCACCGTACTCCAGCCTAGGTGGCAGAGCAAGACTCAGTCTCAAAAACAAAAAACAAAAACCGCAAGATCTGTTCAACACTGTACAAGGCCCTCTGCAGTCTGGCCCTTGTCTGTTCTCTGATCCCATGTCATGCCACACTTCCCCCTGTCTCTCCATCCCAGGCCCACTTCTCTGCCTGCTCTTTCTTGAACACACCCAGCAAGCTCCTTCCTCGGGGCCTTGCACTGGCTCATTCCTCTTTCCAGTATATTTTCATCCTTTCCTGGATATTCTGTGTGGCTTGTTTCTTCCCTCACTCCGATCCATTTAAATTTCACTTTGATCGTGAGAAGAGTCTTGCTTTGTGGCCCTGGAATGCAGTGGCATGATCATGGCTCACTGCAGCCTCGACCGCCTGGGCTCAAGGGAGCTTCCTGCCATAGCCTCCCAAGTAGCTGGGACTACAGTCATATGCCACCACACTTGGCTACATTTTTTGTTTGTTTGGTTTTTGTTTTGTAGAGACGGAGTCTCACTGTATTGTTGAGGTTGGTCTCAAATTTCTGGCTTCAAGCAATCCTCTTGCTTCGGCTTCCCAAAGTGCTGGGATTATAGGCATAAGCCACTGTGCCCAGCTTACTTTTTCAAATAGTTTTTCCTTAACCCTCTTATAGAAAAAAGCAATCCCTTCTACACCTTTACCCCATTATGCTCTTTTCCATTTACTCTTTTTGTTTCCCATAGTGCTTATGGGACTGACGTAAGTCTATGTTTATGATCTCTCTCTCTCAACTAGAATATATGCTACATGAGGGCAGGGACTTGTTCACTGATATAGCCTGAGAACTGAGAATGATCCCTGTCAACATTTGTGTGGGTGAAAGCTGTGCATAGTCTTTAAAACTCAGAGTACATGTTACTTCCTAAGGGAACCTTACCTAACCCCATATGCCCTAGGCCCCTGGGCTGTATTGGCCATTCCCTCCTCCCTGATCCCCCCACATCTTGCACTCAGAGCTTTCTAACTGCCTATTTGCCATCTAGTTTCCTTGTCACCCACACTAGTCTGCAACTTCCCTAGGCACGGACTGGGACTTCCTCCTCCTCCTGGTGTCTCTGGTACCTACCACAACACCATAGGAATATTGACTCAGGGGACAGAATGATGAAATTAACATGAAAGCTCTTGGCGAACATCACCCAACAGTCATCTTTTCTTTGTTTTTAAATTATTGCTGATTCACTGATTTGTCTAGAACTGTGAGGCTTCTTTTCGTTCACTGCGACGGTTTTATCCAACCCTCCTCCGTTAATCATATTTTTCCATGTCCTATTTCCTCTGTGCTTCCAAAATAGCAAAATAATTTTTTTTGGTTGCTGCTATTTTTCTGTATAAAATGGTGAAGATCCTAGACTCACATGCCTGGGTTCTCTGGGCCCAGGTGGGGCTCAGAAAGAATTGTGGGGGCTTTGGGAAGCTGCAGCTGGCAGCATTGGCATAGAATGAGATGAGGTGGGGGACATGGCCAAGCACCTTCCAGCAGTGGGCATGAGAAGAACATCATCCCCTCTGCTGCTGTGAGAGGCAGTTTGGGAAACTGTTCTCTGAGAACTCTCACTGGTAGCCTCATCTTCCTTGAATCCACGTCTCTCAGGACTCGGATTAGCATTTTTATAAGATTCCTCCATAACATATTGTGCGAAAAATCCACTGGAATATGCATATGAAATAAGCTTCCTTTAACTTTGGTTTCTCCACCAATCCCTGCCAAAAAAATAGAAAAAAGAAAAAGAGAAATTACCTCCAGTGAGATTGATTTTTTTCTCTTTCCCTAGAAAAGCTTTTATCACTGTGAAAAAGCATCACCAGCCATAATAGAAGTTGACAAATTACTGTGGTTCTTTACTTAAGTTGATTTATCATTCTAAATACAATAAAGGGGGTTGGGGAGAGAGATCTAAAGAAATCTTTTTTGCATTGTGAACAATTGCATGGTCTAATTGCTTTAATGTTTTATTATTTCTGATAGAGTGGAGGATCTCCTTTAAGAAGTCAGGCTTCAAATTGTTAAGTCACCAAGTGTCACTCTCCCAGAGAGAGCAAGTTTTAGAATTAAAAACAGCTGCAAGAAGGGAGGGGACAATACAGTAACATGATATGTCCGAGATCCAAAGCCTCCCAGAATGGACACAGGCCAGAGGAGAGGCAGGAAGACAGGTGCTGTGCTGGCTGACTGCTGAGGATTAGGGCAGGGAAAATTGGGGGGACTCATTTGATTTATTTTTGCTCCCAAAACACTTTCATGGCCAAGTATAAGCTGGAGTTCATAAAGTCAGAGTCATAAGGAGAGGCTGGAGCCGTCTCTGGGTAGGAGTAAGTTAAATATTGGGAAATTGATTAAGACCCAAATTTCATCATTGTGGCCCAAGCCTCTGACATACCCACCACCTCTCAGGGAGTCACCACTGTCCTCCACTTCAATACTTTCTGACTTCTGTCACTTCTACTGTGGGAGTAGAAGTCATATCTCAGAAGCAGGACGATCCTTAGTGTCGCCCTTAGTCCAGGCCCTGCACAGCACTAGCTGTGTGACCTTGAGGAAGTTTCCTTACCCGTGAGTCTTATCCTGAGCATAAACGAGTTAACATCTGTGATGCATGTGGAATAGTGCTTGGCACATAATAAGAACTGGGCGTATGTTCATAAAATACTTTTTTTTTTTTTGCCTTGTCCAAATACTATTATTCCTACTCCTTTTTATAAACATTTACATTTAACTATATTTATTTTAAAAGAAAAACTTTCTCACTGCTAAAAATAGAAAACCAATGTTATTTGTTATAAAAAGAATGTTTTCACTGAAAGTGAAAACATTCAGAAGAAAACGATGTTAATAAATTCCAGCTATATTCTGTGGCCTGTGCTAGGCTCTTAGCCTGAGGCCACGTTCGCTCTGTTAAAAAGTGAGATTAGCAAATGCTTAAGCACTAAAGATACAGTAGCACCAAAATGCAACTTCCCCTTTGATGTAACCACAAGGATCAAGGGAGAAAGAGAGTGCATAATAATTTTCTTTTTCTTTTTCTTTTTTTTTTGAGACAGATTCTCACTCTGTCACCCAGGCTGGAGTGCAGTGGCACGATCTCAGCTCACTGCAACCTCCGCCTCCCAGGTTCAAGCGATTCTCCTCCCTCAGCCTCCTGAGTAGCTGGGATTACAGGTGCGTGCCACCACACCCAGCTAATTTTTCTATCTTTAGTAGAGACGGGGTTTCTACATCTTGGCCAGGCTGGTCTCAAACCCCTGACCTTGTGATCCACCCGCCTCAGCCTCCCAAAGAATAATTTTCTTATAAGATTCAATAGGCCAGGCCAGGCAGGGCAACATAGCAAGATCCCATCTCTACACAAATTTAAAAATAAAAAATTGGCTGGGTGTGATGGCATGCTCCCGTAGTTCTAGCTATCCAGAGGCTAAAGTGGGAAGATCAGATGAGCCCAGTGGTTTGAGGCTGCAGTGAGCTATAATTGTGTCACTGCACTTCAGCCTGGGCAACAAAGTAAGACCCTTTCTCAGATAAAGATCTGACATCATTTAACATCACTTAAAAATAAACTCAGTGCCACTAATATCTTATGTGTATCTGTGCTCTACTATGGGAAATACATGTGTGCGTGTGAGCGCACACATACTGAAGTGTACGTTGGGAAAATGGAGGTTTAACCTCACATCTCTCAGGGCCATGTGCACTCTCTGCACTCTCATCTCTGCCAGGGAGCACGTGTTGCTGGGTGTCTCTTGGATCCTGGAAGCTGTCTGTACATTGGACACTACCTTCTCGCCATGGGTTAAGGTTTTCGTGGGGCAGGCTGCACTTCTGCTGATGGCGCTGTTCCTGTTCACCATGACATTGCCTCCAAGATTCAGACTCTACTGAAGGGTTGGAGGTAACTTAGAGAATTACAACACAGTTTTAGATCATATCCCTTTAAAGTTATTTGAAAATTATGATTATCCCTAAGGTTCTAGGAGAAAGCATCCCTCAAATTCGTTTTCTCTGTAAGAAATTCCTCGTGGGCATCCCCCTTTCCCCAACCAACTCCCAGTTCCCAGCTTCCCTCCGCTCTTCCCAGATGCTCTCCTTCATTAAACCAACCAAATGATCAACTGATTGACCCGCTGATTGACAGACAACCGAGCTTTCTTCTAACTTCCACTATATTTAACTCCCTCTCTTTTCATGACATTTAACTGGGATCCACAGGAATTGGCTTTATCTCAGGGCCTTGTTTATGTCCTCCATCCACAGCAGCCATTTTTTCAAGTCCAGTTTATTTGGTTGAAGTTAATGTCTTGAGGGGCTTTAGCAGGACAAGCAGTGATGGAAATTGATCCTCCAGTTTTGCAAAGAAGAGAACTTACTTCCTCCAATTCCCGCTGAGTGGTCCTACCACCCAATATCCACTGAACTTTGGGCAGGAAAAGGTAAATCAGGGAGGCTGACCCAGGGTATTTTTGTCGCCAGACAGGCTGAAAGTGGTTTCTGTCACTTCAGCCCATGTCCCCAACTTTGCAGCACTCAGTCAAAAGAGCCCAACTCAACAACAAAGGAGGCTGGGAAAGCCACCTTCTTGGGTGCCCAGGGAAAGGAAATGGAATGGTGAACGCAGTGCATTGTCTCTGATTCCTTGCACTGGTTTGTTTAAAAGTGAGATGATGGCTGTGCTCCCACCATTTATAGGAGACCCCGGATTTCCTGCCTGACATCTGATGATCAACTAATTATGATGTAATTCTGGGAGCTTTGCCTAACACACATATAACAGGAACCAGTTGGGGGCTAGTACCTCCCCTGGCCTATTACTTGATACTATGCAAGCTGAGCTTCAGTGCACGTCAGCTGCAGCTTAATCCCAAGCCCTCCCTCTTGGGAAAGATCTCTTATAAGTAATCACGTCTGTTGCAATGACAAGTCATGTGCAATGTTGACTTTTCACCTCGGGAATAATTTGAGAGTTATCTTTTGCTTATTTACTTAATTAGATAGTTTTATTAGAGCTCAATGCTAAGAGATGTAAATAACATATTTTTCCCTGCTTGGGGATATTAATGTTTTTTCATAAAATACATTAACATTTCAAAAAAGTGAAAGAAAGAAGGAACTTAAAAAAAAAGATCCTCATCCTCTGTAGAGAAAAATTTCTTTTTCTCTATGTAGTTGTCTTCCTGATCAATCTTCATGAGGGTAGGGTGGGATGGTGGGTACTAGGGAGTTGGGATGAAAGGCAAGAATGCAGAATGTACCCAATTCACCTATGGCAAATAATGGACACATGTTCTCTATTTTCATGGTCTAAGTTTTTTTCTAAGTTTGACTTTCCTTTAAGACTTTTGAGTATTAACTTAAATGATATTTAGTCTGAGTGAAGAGCGAGTTCCTGTTTCCAAAAGTGGAACTGAGAGAATATTCTTTTTCCTCTAAATAAGTGGGTGGTTTGTCCAGAGAATGTAGACTTTCCAGGGATGAGTTTTTAAAAAGCAAACTTTAGTGCTACCTCCCAGCCATCTTTAGACCCACACAAAGGAAAGTAAAAGGGTACAGCTTCAACACCCCAGACCCTGTGTGGCCCATCTTAATACGGTGGCATTTGCTTGACCTGGCAGCCTGAAGGTCCCTGAGGAGCTGAGTTGGCCTCATCTTATTGGAGAGAAGGGACAATTTCTTCCACAGGTCCCAACAGACTAGTAATGACTTTGATTATGAGTCCTGTTTTTTCAAATAGTGTCAGAGCAAAAGGAGTCACACGTCACCTTCGTGGTAGAGCCAATTGAGCATATTCATGGAGTTCATCTAAAGCTGCTAAGAATTTAGGGGCTGAGCTGCTTGTAAGCCACCATTTCTTTCACATCATGTTGCTAAAAGCTAATCACTGTTTCTCAACCTTTCTATCACTTTTGTATCTACATTCGAACTACCACATTATAATCAAATGGCATTATCTCTCTTTAAATTAAGGCTTACAGATTTCAACTAATTTAGGGGATTCTTTGGGGGAACCAAAGAAAGAAAATCTGATGTGAATGAGATATTTGCCGAAAGAACATTGGAACCCTAAGGGATTGTCCTGGAACTCTGACCCATAAAACTGTACACTACATTTTAAAAAATAAAATCCCTGATGCCCAAGAATATTTTGAAATAGATTCACTATCTAGTAGATTTGTTTATTTTAATTTAGAGCAAAGGAGTGAGCCAAAAGAGCAAACCTACATGAAGCCCCTCAGCTGCCTGGCTCCTGATGTGGATCTGCCTTAGCAGCTCCCGAAAGGATGAAATCGGAGTGATTAGTGAAGAATAGAGTTAGGTTAGGACCAGATGGAGATGTGCTTACTTGGTTTGGTGGACAGGCTTTGATTTCTCTTTGGGAACAGGGCCCACACCTATCTGGTTTATTAATTCATTTATTCATTCGTATATGTTTACTAAGCACTGACCATATGCTAGGCATTGAGAGCACAGCTGTTGAACAAGACAGACAAGATGTCTTCACAGAGTTGATAGAGTGGGAGCATCAAATAATAACCAAAACACAAAAACAAGAAACATAGAGATAGTGCCAAGTATTTTAAAGGAAAATAGATACAATACAAATGACAGGGAAATGAGAAGAGGGCTCTTTTAGATAGGGTGATCAAAGGCCTTTCTAATAGAATGTTTGTGAATAGTCAGAGCATCGACTTTGCATGATATTGTGGTGGACAGATGTCATTAGACATCAGTCCAAATTCATAGAATGTACAACACCAAGAGTGAACCATAATAAAAACTATGGACTCTGGGTGATAATGACATGTCAGTGTAGGTTCATTGATTGTTAACAAGTGAGCCATTCTGGTGCAGGGATATTGATGATAGGGAAGGCTGTACATGTGTGGGGGTTGGGGGTATGTAGGAACTCTCCATGCCTTTTCTCAAGTTTGCTGTGAACCTAAAACTGTTCTAAAAAATAGTCAGCTAAAGAATTCACCACCACCACCACCACCACCACAACAACAACAAAAAACCCTAAAAAGCTAGAGGTAAATTTGAGCTGAGATATGAATAACGAGAAGTGTGAGCAATGGTAAGAAGCCAGGGGAAGAGCCTCTTCCAGCTGGAAGGATGGGCACATGCAGGAACACGGAGGTGGGGCTGTGTTGTGACCTTTGGATTCCCTGTGTCTTGCCCAGGGCCGGCTCCAAGAGATGCTCCATGGATGTTGAAATGAATTCAGCTTTACAGCCTGCCTCAAAAGAAGGAAGTGGGGGCAAACAAGCATTGTCATGCAGGCACATCACAGCCTGGAGGAATCCAGGCATTAGTTAGTGGCCAGGGAATCAGCTGAGAGCAAGTCTTCGTTTTTAAGTAGTCTCTGAAACTTGACACAAGGCCTTGTGTGCACAGTAAACACTCAGTGGATGTGTGTTGAATAAGAGTGGTGAGACAGATGGGGACATTTGAGGACAAAATAATAGTAGGTTCAATTCAGGTTGATGTCTGTTTAGGTCCTTTTTTGCTGTTCCTGCTGCTGTAACAAAATGCTTTAGACTGGGCAATTTACAAACAATAGAAGTTTATTTCTCACAGTGCTGGGGCTGGGAAGTCCAAGATCAGGGCACTGGTAGATTCAGTGTCTGGTGAGTCTCTGCTTCCAGGATGGTTTCTTCTTGCTGCGTCCTCCAGAGGGGACAAACATGGTGTCTTCCCATGGTGGAAAGGATGGAGGGATAAAAAGGACAAACAGCTCTCTTGCAACTCTTTTATAAAGTCATTAATCCCATTCATGAGGGCTCTGCTCTCATAATTTCATCACCTTTTAAAGACCTCATCTCTTAATACTTTTTAATACAATCACATTGGTAATTAAGTTTCAACTTGCAAATTTTGGGGGGACACATTCAGACCGTGGTATACACGAAGTGGTTTTTTTCATATAATTTTAAAGTGAGCTGCAATGACATACATACTCTAGGAAAGAGCAGCACATGCCCTTTGAAGCTCTTGAAGAAGTGGAAAAGGAGGGCGGTGTGTGCTACAAATCACACCACTGTGCTTCAGTGCTGTGTTGCCACCTCTGCCAGGCACCCCAGGTGCCATTCACAAAGAACACCACATGTGTGCCCCAAAGTTGAGTAATGGTGTTCTCCTGGGGTGGGGGATGTTTCAGGGAAGGTGGGACATCCCTCTAAATAGTCCTCCAGTCTTAGGATGGAGTTATGATTATCCTCATTGGACAGATTAGGAAACTGAGGCAGTAAGTGGCTTTCTCTCAACCACGAAGCTGCTAAGGGGCAGCTCTGGGATCCACACAGGTCCTCTGCCCCAAACCCACAGCCCTTCCCCAGTGCCACACAGCTTGGCTGGGGAGATGACTGGGGAAAGACTGAGGGAAGAAAAAGGCAGAGGCAGAATTGCTCTCATCCACAGTGAAGGTTGTTCTGGCCTTGAAGAGGGTTCTAGAATTCTTTCATGGCAGTTTGCTTCAGCTTTTCTGGGCCAGAGGATCCTAGATGCTGGTATAATGATGTGTGTATTTGCAAGGGTCCCAGCAGGAGAAAGATGGCAGGCTCAAATGGGAAGAGAGGTTTAGAAAAGGGACTATTTACAAGGACACAAGCAGAGTGTAGGGAAGCCCCCAGGGTTGGTGCTGGGAATGGCTGACCCTCCAGCGAGGCAGCTTGGAAATCCCTGCCCCCGCTGGCCTCACCATCCCCTCCTCCCCATTTCCTCTCTGCTGCTCGGTCTGCTGCATAGGCTTTTACCTGAGCCCAGAGGTCAGGCAGTGCAATGGGTGTAGTTGAGTCAGTCTGGAGCCTCAGAATGGAACCCTATTTGAAAACAGAGTCTTTGCAGATCAATGAGTTAAGATGATACCAGACTGGATTAGGGTTGGCCCTAAATTCAACTAGAGTGTCCTTAAAAAAAGAGAAAAGAACAAACAGAGATTTGGAGAAGGCTGTGTGCAGATGAGGCAGAGGCTGGAGTGACGCAGCTGCAAACCATGGGACACCAAGGACTGATGGGGCCATCAGAAGCGAGAAAGAGGGGAGGTGGGATTCCATCCTTTGAGCCTTCAGAGGGAACACAGCCCTCCTGACATCTTAGTTTGGACTTCAGCCTCTAGAACTGTGAGGGAATCAATTTCTGTTGGTTTAGGTCATGCAGTTTGTGATAAGTTGCTATGGCAGTGTGTGTTTCCTCCTTTTTCCTCTTTCTATGCCAAGAGATGGTCTACCTGTCTTCTTGCCTCAGCCTCCTGGGACGTTTCTGACCACCTGCCCTTGTCAAAGCTCCCACTGCTGTCTTGTGTCTCATTCTCTCTCTGTGAACTATTGCTTCAGAAACACATTTGACCACTGTGCCCTTATAAAGGGGTTAATGACAGGTAATACTGCTTCTATTTCTCCTCTACTAATAGTAATAGCCAACATTTATATAGGTTACATCTAGTGACAGACACAGATATAATTATTCTGCCTGTATATTAACTCATTTTATTCTCATAACCTTATAATGTAGGCACTATTACTATTTTACAATGAGGAAACTGAGGCACAAAATAGTTAAGGAACCTGGTCAAAGTCACACAATGAGGAAGAGGCAGAGTGGGCTTCGGAGACAGACAGCTGTGGTTATAATCATCATGTGGCTCTGACTTTTCTGATGCACAGCCATGGAGAAAGGCTGGGCCAGGGGCAGGAGACCTGGGTTCTGGCAGTGGCCCACGTTCATTCCTGAACCCAGGAAGCTTGGGCGAGTCATTTCCCAGGATGAAGCCTTAGCATGGCTCTATGACCACCCATCTTTTACCACTTCCCTCTCCCACTTCCATTCTGGGCCTCATACATACTTGCTCCTAAACATTGTGATGTTCTCTCACTTCGGGGACTCTGTGCATTCTGTTCCTCTGCCTCAGATGTGCTTACATACTTCACATGAAGTATACTTCCTTATACTTCACATCTCAGCCTAAATGTCACTTCCTCCAGGAAGCCTTCCTTTGCCATTTGCTTTGAGACTGGGTTCAGAGTACTTCCTTTGTGCACCGAACACTCTGTACTTTCCTATCAGGACAATATCAGCTTAGATTATAATTGCCTGATTCCCTCTCCGTCTCCTCCAGTAATCCTGGAGTCTTTGAGGCCAAGAATGATGTGTTACTCTTAGGGTGCTATGGTTTAGATACAGTTTGTCCCCACCTACACTCATGTTGAAACTGGATCCCCAATGTTGTGATGTTGGGAGGCATCAGCCATCACCCTAGTGGAGGGTATTTGGGTTATGAGAGTGGATCCCTTATGAGCCTTTGGTGCCATTCTCCCCAGAGGTAAGTGAATTCTTGCTCTCATGAGACTGGATTATTCTCTGAGAGAGTGAGTTGTTATAAAGAAGGGAAGTCCTTCATGTTAGCCCCCTCACACGTGTCAGGTTCCCCTTTGACCCACTGACATGTCTTGACCCAGCACAAAAGCCCTCACCCAGAAGCCAAGTAGATGCCAGCCTGAGTAGATGTTCATCTTGCTGTGATTTATCTTTGGTGGAAGTAGGGGACTGGATAGAGAAAGACTGCATTTGAGAAGAAAGCTGTAGTATTAGATTAACCTTTGATTCTTAGGTGGCCACGTGGTCACCCCGGGCATGATGCTGCCCACAGCACCCCTCCTTAGCAGGAAGCAGCCAGAAAGATCATCAACCAGATTTCCAGTGATCGAGGAATTGATAAATAGAAAGGGGAACTGAAACCAACCCAATAGTTCCATAGACAGTTTTTTCTGATTAACATAGAAACTGACCCTCTGGTTTTAAAGCTTGAAACGTACCAGATTCAGACAATGAGATACCAAGCCTCTCAAAAGGTATCAAAGAACTGAAACTCACCAGATCATCATATCTAGACAATGAAAAGCCAAGCCCCTCATTCATCATGATTGCTTCCTTACCCCTCCCAAGTTCCTGTTTTCTCATACATAGTTATATTTCTTCCCTGTTATAAAACCCCTAATTTTAGTAGGTCAGGGAGATGGATTTGTGACTGATCTCCCATTTCTTGGCTGCAGCACCTGATTAAAGCCTTCTTTCCTGACAATAATTGTTGTCTCAGTGATTGGCTTTCTGTGTGGTGAGCAGCAGGACCTACACCGAACTCTAAGTGTTTTGGTAACAGTAAAAAACTATAGTGAAATAAGCCATGAGAAATTGCTTTGGAAGATGCCATGTACTAAACAACTGTAAAATGCTCATTAAAACATGCATACATGTTCTCTGGCATTATTCACGGAGAGGGCCTAGGAACAGTGACATTCCAATAGCAATGTGTGCACCTAACACCCAGATCTTGGATTCTAAATCCATTACATAGAGCCAGGACTTCTTGGAGAAATGGCTAATCCTAGGGCTGTGGTAGGGAAAGTACAAGATGTCCCCTAAAAGAGGTATTGTGGAAGTGATGGAGATGTGTTGAAAGGATTCAGAAGCCAACTGGAAGGGACTCCCGGTGACTAAGGTGGGCACAATTTGGTCATCAAATAGCCATGGTAATGATAGTAATGGAGTATAATCCACTTAATAAAATAGAAAACTTTGAGTCTATATTGATATAAACAAGTGCTAAACTGTGTATTTACACAGCCTAAAAGTAGCTGCCTGCAAAATATTGATTACAAATGAAAAAAGAGTATCCTTCTACTACAGGAACCTGGTGGACTCCATCTTTACCACGGTAAACATAGTAACAAGGCAAACTGAGATTGCATGCCAACTGATAGGATGAAATGAGAAGATTGCATCATCACATTGTGATGTTTCTGCCAAAGATGCATGACCTGCATCAAGTAATGAGGAAACACCAGACAAATAAAAATCAAGGGATGTTCTACAACACTAGTGACCTATAATCTTCAAAAAATATATCGACAGCATGAAAATCAAGGACAGGCTGAGGAACCGTTGCTAACTGAAGGAGACTTGAGAGATGTGACAACAAAATGCAATATGTGATTCTGGACCAGGTCCTTTGGCTGTTAAGGACATCATGGGTACAGTTGGAGGAACTTGCATGGGTTCTAAAGAATAGGTCATTGTAATTTCCTTTCTATCTCTTTTCTATATGACTTACACATATTAATTCATTTAATCTTCACAGCAACCCCATGAGGAAGGAACTGTTGGTTTACCAATGAGAAAGCTGACACACAGAGAGATGAAGTAACTTGCCCAATGTTACACACAGCTGGTAGGTAGCAGAGCTAGGTTGTCTGGGTTCTGGAGTCTGGGATCTTACCACTGGATACCACTGGAGTCTAGGATCTTACCACATATTTCCTCTCGACAAACAAACAAAGCTGAATATATTGTGAGCCAGAGAGAAACTTGTGCTAATGGAGAAAACTAAAATATGGAGTCCAGTGGGTTGGGTTTTATTTAAACGAGTGCTGAAAGGGGCTGAAGACAGAGCCCTGAGAAGTCATTTATCTCACCCATGAAATCAACCTTAGGAAAATCACAGGCAGTATTAGCTATGGTCTCACCCGTTGCTCGGTTCAGTGTAACAAGATATGCAGAGACAAATTTACAAAGAGTGTTATTGATGTTCTTTGCTGGGAAAATAGAGATGAGGAGATGAGGACAAACAGAACAAGAAGGATGGATTCTTGGCCTTATTGGTACCGGGTTCAAAGGGAGGACAGGATGATACCACACACAGCCCAGGCTGTCTGTGAGTGTGGTTCAGAGTCGAGGTCCTTGGGGTCAAAAAGAGGGCTTGTTCTGGAGGCAGCAGCTATAGGAAGAGCAAGTTCTGTACTGGGAGGGAGAAAACCAGGCAGGGTACTCATGGCATTGTCCCAGGAGGTGACAAATAAATGAAACCAACCAGGGATAGACAGGGTGGTGAGGGCTGTGGGCTACAGAGGGAAATGCACTCAGTCCCAAAGCTTCCAGATCCCATTTTAACAACACACTTAGCTTTAGCGTTATTCATTCTAAGTAGAATTTTCAATTCCTGTTGGAGGAATACAAGTTCTCCTAACTTCATCTGAGAAAGCATGGCTTCTTTCTTGCTTCTGCTCAGCAACATAGCAAAATCAGGCAGAACACATATGGAATTTTTTTCCTTATGGTATTTGCATGTGTAACTCACAAGAAATTTGACACTGTTCTCATAGACTCTTGCAAGGAATCAGCCCTTCTGCTTTGAATCTGGATTTTTTGGAAGGATATGTCTTGGTAATGATTTGTAACTTTTAGCCTGAAAGGTCACAAGTCTCTTATTTTAAAACTTCTGTTATTTTTTCTTTCACCTTGGTGTCTTTTCTACCCCATTTTCCTTTAGGGTTTTGCCTTGATTTGTTTTTCCTTCTTAAAGACACATAAGCCATGTCTGTGGTTGTCACTATGTGAAATAGTGTCTGTCTCTTGGTAGAAAATAATGGCTTTAAACACCATCTATATGCTAACTCCCAAATTCATGTCTCTAATCTCTGCCTCTCCCTGAACTTCAGGCTCATATTTCAACATGGCTACCCTGCAGCTCTTCTAGGGCAGGTGACAGGCTGAAACTTAATTTGCCCAAGCCCATCTTTGCTCCTCCCCAATCCAGGCCCTGACCCTGATTCTGTCAAAGTGCTCTCCGTCTTGGAGGCAGGCATCTCCTTCCACTCAATTATTCAGGCCAAAATTCTTTATTTGGTCACCCTTGATTCTGTGCTTTTTCACACATCTCACATGTGAAAAGAGTAATTTCCAAAGGTTCTTCCATCATGGTACATCCGCAATCTTTTCCCACCCCTCAGTCCTCACCTGGAATAATGCAGTAAACTCCAACTCAGTCTCTTGTTTTTGCCCTTATCCCCTTTGGATACCAACCAAAATATTCTTTGCAAATTATGGGTCAAATTACGTCACCCCTGTTCTAGATTTCTCCAACATCTCCTCTCTGTTCCAGAGCAAGTTTCCCTATCTGTAAAATATGGCCAATTTTCCTCCTCACATGGGTCTGTTTACAAAGTGAGATGAGATAGGGAAAGTGCTAGTCCTGCCGGTAACATCCTGCAGGTTCTGGGATCTGTTTTACAAATGGGGAACCGAATCCCACATGTGTAAAGATTTAGTCTTAAGTCAAGCCACAAAGTGTTGGATAAAATATGTTCTATCTTTATACCTTCACACATAATTACAACATAATCACATACAGAAATATATATGAGTAAGGCAATTATTTTTATAGAACTGAAAGATGGCACAACTTCAAGAACAGCTAAGTATAATGATGGTTTTGCATGTCCAGGTGTGCAGTTGACAGGTCAGCCTTGTTTGGGTGAATGATCAATGTATGAATATATTATTCATTTACAGGCTATTTATTTACTCGATAATATTGTGTTTTCTTCATTTTAACACTAACTTTACTGATATAATTAGAATTTTCATGTAATTTGTGTTCTACTGACAGTAAAGCAAGTGTTGGCAAAGTATTCCTGTAAAAGCATCAGAAAATCAATACATTAGGCTTTATGGGACATTTGTCTCTGCCATGACTACTCAACTCAGCTGTTGAGATATGAAAGCAGCCATAGATAAAACATAAAGGAACGGGCTGATTCTGTTCCAATCTAACTTTAGTTACAGAAACAAGCAACAGGCTGGATACTTATGGTAAGGCGTAGTTTGTGTCTCTCTGATTTGAAGGATTAAAAAAATAAAATGCAATTATATTCAAAATATGCAAATCTGGATGTACTGTAGTTTAATCAAAATGTAATTTAAGTGTAAAAATAAATCAATTCTTATATATGTTTTAATAGATTTTTCTTATAAAATATTCAAAACTATTAAACTTAGAAGAATATTAAACTTAATAAGTATAATCAATGACTATCCACATTTTGAATAAAAGTTATTTAAATAAAGTTGAAATTTTAAATTTTTTTCTCACAAGTTATTGGGGTACGGGTGGTATTTGGTTACATGAGTAAGTTCTTTAGTGATGATTTGTGAGATTTTGGTGCATCTATATCACCCAAGCAGTAGACACTGCACCATATTTGTAGTCTTTTATCCCTTGCCTCTCTCCCACTCTTCCAAGTCCCCAAAATCCATTGTATCATTCTTATGCCTTTGCATCTTCATAGCTTAGGTCCCACATATCAGTGAGAACATATGATGTTTGGTTTTCCATTCCTGAGTTACTTCACTTAGAATAGTTAGTCTCCAATCTCATCCAGGTCACTGAAAATGCTGTTAATTCATTTCTTTTTATGGTTGAGTAGTATTTCATATATATATATATATGATGACTTCTTTTTCTCTGGGTAGATACCCAATAGTGGAATTGCTGGATGAAATGGTAGTTCTACTTCTTTTAGTTCTTTAGGAAATCTCTACACTGTTTTCCATAGTGGCTGTACTAGTTTACATTCCCACCAGCAGTGCAGACCACATCCATGCCAACATCTACTGTTCTTTGATTTTTTGATTATGGACATTCTTGCAGGAGTAAGGTGGTATCGCATTGTGGTTTTGATTTGCAGTTCCCTGATCATTAGTGATTTGAGTATTTTTTCATATGTTTGCTGGCCTTTTGTGTATCTTCTTTTGAGAATTGTCTATTCATGCCCTTAGCTCACTTTTTGATGGGATTGTTTGTTTTTTTTCTTACTGATTTGATTGAGTTCGTTGTAGATTCTGGATATTAGTCCTTTGTCAGACATATAAATAGTGAAGATTTTCTCCCACTCTGGGTTGTCTGTTTACTCTGCTGTTTCTTTTGCCATGCAAAAACTCTTTAGTTTATTGGGTCTCAGCTATTTATCTTTGTTTTTATTGCATTTGCTTTTGAGTTCTTGGTCATGAAATCCTTGTCTAAGCCAATGTAGAAGGGTTTTCCAGTATTATCTTCTAGAATTTTTATAGTTTCAGGCCTTAGGTTTAAGTCTTTTAGTTGATTTTTGTATAAAGTGAGAGATGAGGATCCAGTTTCATTCTCCTACATGTGGCTAGCCAATTATTCCAGCACCATTTATTGAAAAGGGTGTCCTTTCCCCACTTTAAGTTTTTGTTCGCTTTATCAAAGATCAGTTGGCTGCAAGTATTTGGATTTATTTCTGGGTTCTCTATTCTGTTCCATTGGTCTGTGTGCCTATTTTTATACCAATACCACACTGTTTGGGTGACTATGGCCTTAGAGTTTGAAACCATGTAGTGTGATGCCTCCAGATTTGTTCTTTTTCCTTAGTCTTGCTTTGGCTATGCAGACTCTTTTTTCATTCTTTATGAATTTTAGAATTGTTTTTTCTAATTCTGTGAAGAATGATGGTGGATTTCATTGAATTTGTAGATTGCTTTTGGCAGTATGGTCCTTTTCACAATATTGATTCCACCCATCCACGAGCATGGGATATGTTTCCATTTGTGTGGTCTCTGATTTCTTTCAGCATTGTTTTGTAGTTTACCTTGTAGATGTCTTTCAACTCTGTGGTTAGGTCTATTTTATTTTTTTGCAGCTATTATAAAAGGGGTTGAGTTCTCGATTTGATTCTCTGCTTGGTTGCTGTTGGTGTATAGAAGAGCTATTGATTTGTGTACATTAATCTTGTTTCTGGAAACTTTGCTGAATTATTTTATCTATTCTGAGAGCTTTCTGGAGGAGTCTTTAGTGTTTTCAAGGTAAACAATCATATAATCAGCAAACAGTGACAGTTTGACTTTCTCTTTACTGATTTGGATGCCGTTTATTTCTTTCTCTTGTCTGATTGCTCTGGCTAGGACTTCCAGTACTATGTTGAAGAGAAGTGGTGAGAGTGGGCATCCTTGTTTGTCCAGTTTTCAGAGGGGATGCTTTCAACTTTTCTCCATTCAGTATTATGTTGGCTGTGGGTTTGTCATAAATGGCTTTAATTACATTAAGGTATGTCCCTTGTATGCCGATTTTGCTGAGAGTTTTAATCATTAAGTGATGCTGGATTTTGTTGAATGCTTTTTCTGGATCTGTTGAGATGATCATGTGATTTTAAATTCTGTTTAGGTGGTATATCACATTTATTGACCTGTATATGTTAAATTATTCCTGCAACCCTGATCCTGCAACTATTCCTGCAAACTATTTCTGCAACCCACTTGATCACGGTGGATTATCTTTTTGATATGTTGTTGGATTTGGTTAGTTAGTATTTTGTTAAGGATTTTAACATCTATGTTCATCAAGGATATTAGTCTGCAGTTTTCTCTCTTGGTTATGTCCTTCCCTGGTTTTGGTATTAGAGTAATGCTGGCTTCATAGAATGAATTAGGGAGGGTTTCTTCTTTCTCTATCTTGTGGAATACTGTCAAAAGGATTGGAACCAATTCTTCTTTGAATGTCTAGTAATATTCTGCTGTGAATCCATCTGGTCCTGGACTTTTTTTTTGGTTGGTAATTTTAAAATTATAATTTCAGTCTCACTGTTTGTTATTGGTCTGTTCAGGGTATCTAACTCTTCCTGATTTAAGCTAGGAAGGTTGTATTTTTCCAGGAATTTATTCATCTCTTCTAGGTTTTCTAGTTTATGTGCATAAAGGTGTTCATAGTATCCTTGAATGATCTTTTGTATTTCAGTGGTGTCAGTTGTAATATTTTCTGTTTCCTTTCTTGGTGAGAGTATTTGGATTTTCTCTCTTCTTTTCTTGGTTAATCTTGCTAATGGTCTTTCAATTTTATTTATCTTTTCAAAGAACCAACTTTTTGTTTGTTTATTTCAATTTCATTTAGTTCTGCTCTGATCTTGGTTATTTCCTTTCTTCTGCTGGGTTTGGATTTGGTTTGTTCTTGTTTCTCTAGTTCCTTGAGGTGTGACCTTAGAATGTCAGTTAGTCCTCTTTCAGTCTTTTGATGTAGGCATGTAGGGCTATGAACTTTCTTCTTAGCATTGCCTTTGCTGTATCCCAGAGGTTTTGGTAGGTTATGTTATTATTGTCATTCAGTTCAAAGAATTTTTTTTTGAGATGCCAAGAAAAACAAGCACGAGAGCAGAAAGAGGTATCTTCTCACTCAAAGTAGCCACAAAGTCTGCCATTAACTAAATCTCTTTGACAAGCCTTCACTGGTTTAAAGCATATGAATTAGCTTCTTGCTATCAGGTGTACATCATTTCTGCCATGTGAGACATTTTCTTGGGAATATACAAGTGATACTCCACGTAGCCTGATAGGTCCTCAGTGGTTACATCATCCACAAAGGTTTGAGCTTGCTCAGAGCAGGATCGGGGAGAGCCAGACAGAGTTCTGGTGTGCAGCAACTGAGAGTAGTCCTCCAGTGTGGATCTTTACATTTCCATCTTGATTTAGATTTTGACCCAGTGCTCATTCAGGAGCAGGTTATTTAATTTCCACGTATTTGCATGAATTTGAAGGTTCCTTTTAGAGTTAATTTCCAGTTTTATTCCATGGTGGTTTGAGAGAGTGCTTGATATAATTTCAATTTTTTAAAATTTATTGAGGCTCATTTTTCAGCCTATCATATGGTCTATCTTGGAGAAAGTTCTATGCACTGTTGAATGTACATTCTGCAGTTGTTGGATGAAATCTTCTGTATGTATCTGTTAAGTCCATTTATTCCAAGATAGAGTTTAATCCATTGCTTTGTTGACTTTTTGTCTTGATGACCTGTCTAGTGCTGTCAGTGGAGTATTGAAGTCTCCCAGTATTATTGTGTTGCTGTCCATGTCATGTCTGAGGTCTATTAGTAATTGTTTTATGAATTTGGGAGCTCCAGTGTTAGGTGTGTATAAGTTTAGGATTGTGATGTTTTCCTGTTGCACAAGGCCTTTTACCATTATATACTATCCATCTTAGTCTCTTTTAACTGTTGTTGCTTTAAAGTTTGTTTTGTCTGATATAAGAATAGTTGCCCCTGCTCACTTTTGGTGTCTACTTGCATGAAATACCTTTTTTCACCCTTTTAAGTTAGTGTGAGTCCTTACGTGTTGGGTGAGCCTCCTGAGGGCAGCAGGTATAGTTGGTTGGTGAGTGCTTATCCATTCTGTGATTCTGTATTTTTTAAATAGAGCATTTAGGCCATTTACATTCAATGTTAGTGTTGAAATGTGAGGTACTATTGCATTCATCATGTTCTTTGTCACCGTGTACTTAGCTTTTGTATTTTTTGTTTTTGCTTTTTAACTTGTATTTTTGTTTTATAGGTCCTGTGTGGTTTATGCTTTAAAGAAGTTGTATTTTGATGTGTTTCCAGGATTTGTTTCAAGATTTGGAGCTCTTTTTAGCCGTTCTTGTAGTGGTGGTTTGGTGATGGAGAACTCTCTCAGCATTTGTTTGTCTGAAAAAGACTATCTTTCCTTCATATATGATGCTTAGTAATTTTGTTTTCTTTTTAAAGATGTAATTATATCTTAGTAAAAAGAAAACTGTTGGCAATTTTAATATTTAACCCATTTCTCATTTGCTCCAAGAATATTTGCTGGTGGTGCTTGTGGCTACAGCATTTACCCTGAGATAGCTTTGCCAGCAAATACCTTGCTTTTGTTATTATGTTTGCAACATTCTAATATATCGACTTTGGACATTATTCTGTTCACAGCATTCTGTTTTTAGTAGTGGTATTTCCATTTACAAAATATAGTAATGCTCGATAGCTGAAAATGTCAAATCCTAGAAAACGAAGCATTCCTGCATATGATCATAACATCATTCTCAAACAGTTGTTGGCTGAAGTATCACTTCATGAATGCAATTTTATAGATGATTCTAATGATTCAGACAATTCTGATGTTAGTTCTGTTTAGAAATAACTCCAAGAACAGTTTTTATATTTTATTTCCACACTGAAAATCAGTCAGATTTGCTTCAGCCTCAAAGAGTGTGTTTATGTACAATTAAATAAGTGCTGGCAGAGAGCTGAACTTTTTTTTTTTCCTAAATTGGGATATGATCATCTAATTGCCAATGTAAAGAATCAGCACAATGCCAGGCATACACTTACATATGTACATATTTAAGGGCAATATGGACCATTTCATACTGCAGAATGTTCCCTAGGAGCCGTGCACCACTGCTGGGAATACTGCCCAAACCCCCAAGCACCCTGGAGAAGGCAAATTATAGCACAAAAAGAAGACAGGAGATGGTGGGCACTGTTGGGAAGTGATGGTTATGCAAGAATCTCATGTTTGCTGAGAAGAGGGATTTGACAATTTAATTAACTTATCTTTTCCCCTACCTAAGCACTTGTGCCAATCAAATCCTCCCCATACTTCAAAGCAGAGGCCTCCTCTGAAGCTGGCAGTGATAACACAGAAGACTTTGAGGCATGGCGCATGCATATCTTTGATTTCAAGAACCTAGGGCAGTAGATGTGTAGAATTGTTGCCCTGTGATTGGCTTAAGGGAGCATATGTAAGTTTATAAGTCTTGTTGTGATAGCAATGGGTGCTGGATCCTGAGTGACAAAAGTATTTGCATATTTTAAAATAAACTCACTCTCTCTCTCTCTGCGTGTGTGTGTGTGTGTGAGTGTGTGTGATGTGTGGGGCTAAGTATCACTCCAGGTAGGTCCTTCCTTGCTTGGAGTTATAGGGAAGATTGGAAAGCACCTAGCACCAGCTCTGTATATAATAATCTCACAGCAAATAATGACACTGCACACCCTTGAGTTCCCATTCCTAAATCCTCTTTTGATGTGAAGGGAAAAGTGGAGCCCTGGCCAAGCAACTGCTTATGAGAGCCTTAATCAGCAGAGAGATGTGGACAGAGAACTGTTAGGTCAGGAGGGAACTCAAAGTTTACCTTTAAAACATAGAGTAAAGGCAACTACTTCCTAAAACTAGCTTAATTATTTGGGACAATAATGACATTCCAACCTACGCAAGCTGCTTAGAAGGTGGTGAGTGCTTACCCACTGGAAGTATTGAGCAGAAGGTAGGTGCCAAGTTAGGGTTGACCTGGAGGGAGAGTCTTCCACTCTTACACAGTGAGTCTAAGTGGCCTCTGAGATCTCTCCCCACTCTGAGATTCCAAGAGCATAAGATAAAATGAAGTGGCAAACAACAAACAGAGAAACAAAAAACAAACAGGGCATAGGTACAGCGGTATGTTGGTGCCAGTTCACACTTGCTTTCAAGAGTCAGTTGTTAAACATTCAGGATATTTGTGAAGAAGTGGTTAAACCTTTGGTAGTTTGAAATCAGCCATGGTGGGAATATTTGCACTATGGAAATTGGCAAACACTACAACTCAGGACTTTCTTGATCTCTAGAGAACTGGTTTACCAGCACACCCCTGAAGACATAGTTGGTCCAGCTGTTAAGTTTCATTTTAGCTAGGATCTAGAAAACTAATTCAATCCCACTTAAAACTTTTTAAGTTCCAGGAAACATGTGCAGGATGTGCAGGTTTCTTACATAGGTTAATGTGTACCGTGGTGGTTTGCTGCATCTATCAATCCATCGCCTAGGTATTAAGTCCTGCATGTGTTATCTATTTATCCTGATACTCTCCCTCCCCCCACCACACCCCCAGCTGGCTGAGTGTGTGTTGTTCCCCTCCCTGTGTAGATGTGTGCTCATTGTTCAGCTCCCACTTATAAGTGAGAACGTGTGGTGTTTGGTTTTCTGTTCCTGTGTTACTTTGCTAAGGATAACGGCTTCCAGCTTCATCCATGTCCCTGCAAAGGGCATGATCTCATTCCTTTTTAAGCCTGCATAGTATTCCATGGTATTATATGTACCACATCTTCCTTATCCAGACTATCATTTACGGGCATTTGGGCTCATTCCATGTTTTTGCTCTTGTGAATAGTCTCAGCCCCACTTTTTGTAGCAGAAGAATACAGGACCTAAAGTAATACTGATAGTATGATTAAACTCCCTGGTTTTGTGCACAGACAAACCTGGTGCTAACCAAGTGTGTAGCCTTGAACCAAGTACTTCATCTCTCTAAGTCTTGATTTCCTTATCTATAAATATTACATGCGATAATACATATACAATGATTATTATGGCTTCTGATTATGATTATGATAATCTCTTAACAAATGTAGCTATGATTGTTTTCTCTGAGTTGTACATTGCTGTACAATTTTAAATTATTGCTATAAAACTTAAAATTATTTTTTCTAAGTTGTACATTGGCTATCTGCTGTCAAAGCAAGAGTCTTAGGTTTAAATAAAAAATAATCCTACTTACATAAAGCAATATGAGGTTTTTTGAGGGGCTATTTCATTGAAGAATAGGATCAGAAATCAGAAAGGAACCAAGAGAAGCCAAGGGCCAGAATTCAGGCAGAGTCATGGAGACAGGCAGGAAAGGTTATCCACTGCTGTCATCAGTTACACCAACTTTCCCACCAGTCCTGGGTACCTGGCCTTGCCACTAGCCCTGGGGCTCCCAATACTGGGGATTTCTGCTGTCCCTTTGCTCAACCATAGAAATGAATTCTCTGCCCACTTCTTTGCATAACAAACTTCAGATTCAAAGCCTTGGGCAAATGCCTTTGGTTGGCCAATCACCAGCCAGATGCTAGCACCATAACCTCTAGGGGTATGGTGTAAAAAGAAGTATCTCGGGTTTTCAGGCTCTGTTCTAGAAGATGGGCTCTACCTCCCACCAAACCCACACTGTGGATAATTTCCAAACATAGGAAAAATCTGGGTGAGTGACACATATCCAACATGGCTTCTTCCTTTAGATACCCTACATCTTTTCTCCCATGTTTAGTGTTTGACAACAATAACACATATATAAAAACACGCTCCCATTTAGTATGATTAAATGATTATGGCTGGGTGTGGTGACTCACACCTGTAATCCCAGCACTTTGGGAGGCTGAGATGGGTGGACTACTTCAGGTCAGGGGTTCGAAACCAGCCTGGCCAACATGGCGAAACACTGTCTCTACTAAAAATACAAAAATTAACTGGGTGTGGTGGTGTGCACCTGTAGTCCCAGCTACTCAAGAGGCTGAGGCAGGAGAATTGCTTGAACCTGGGAGGCGGAGGTTGCAGTGAAGTGAGATCACTCCATTGCACTACAGCCTGCTGGGTAACAGAGCAAGATTTCACCTCAAGGAAAAAAAAAAGATTGCTCACACATCTGAAGACCCTTTAACCCCCTCTTTAAAGAAAGACCGAGTTGATGTTCAATTTCAAATCTTGGATACTCATCCTTCCCTTAGTATTTAGGGATCTCAATTGATATTCTATAACCTGTGGACAACATCAGGGCCTGGCAAACTTTCCTATAAGAGACAATGTGATAAATATTTTAAGCTTTGTGGTCCACCCAGTAGTTGTCTAGACTACGTACGCCTGCCATTGTTGCATGACAGCAGCCATAGACAATGTGTAAATGAATGGATGTAGCTGTGTTCCAATAAAACTTTATTTACAAAAGTCCTTAGAAGGCTGTACCAGGACTGCAGTCTGTAGTTTGCCAACTTCTTGACTAGATTATACACTTTGCTACGACCAGCACACCCTATCGTAATAATCAGGCAACATAAAGAGGAAGGCGGAATGTTGTTGTGTACACATACTCACACACAAATCATCCAGAATACAGAAAGGAACAAGGCATAGGTACAGGGAGGGGCTATGACTTCATTCCATCAACAGATCACACTATCACCACCCTCCCTTATGGCCCATACCACGCTTCCTTATTGATAGTAACTCACCTAGTTGTGGTCCAGTATTTGATGGGGTGACCTCAACTTTCACTGTGTCTAATCTTTTGCTAATTTTGCCTGTATAGGGCTGTAAAGGTTGTCTAACCTTTAGTTGACATTGGTGACATATTTCTCTGCCCATTAACTAAACCTCCTTCCTATGCTCAGTACTGAGGATAAATTGGTATTGCTACTCACCAGAATGAGAAGAATATGATTAAAACCCAGGAGACTTCCCTGAGAGCCTCTCACTGGGAATGATTGTATGAAAGGCCTTCAGGGAAGTTCTCTGGGTTTTAATCATATTTTTCTCATTCTGGGGAGCAGTAATCCCAATTTCTCCTCAATACTGAGCATAGGAAGGAGGTTCAGATAATGGTAGAGAAATAAGTCACCAATGTCTACTACCTAAACTGGATGTCAGAGGGACAGTAAACGTACAAATATTGAACCACCACAGCACACATGGGGCGTACACAACAAATATGGTAGTGAAAATTTGCTCCGTTCATGTACAGCATTTGATAAGCAGTATCTAAGTAAGGTATTTTTTTCTACCCTAGGCTGTGAACCTTCTGGAGTTGAGAACAAATGTATTTCTGTTTGCCATCCCAGAACCAAGCACCAAGCATGATAAACTGTCAGATGCTTGAAAATGGATGTTAAAAAACATTAAAAGTTTATAAGAGAAGTCAAAATCCAAAATATAGGGAAGTAACTCATAAAAAATGTAACTTGCATGAAAGAACAATAGGTTCTCTTGGGCAAATAATGTGTGTAAGAAACACATATTATTTGAGGAAACTGAAATTTGTGGAGAAATCATGATGCAGTGATTTAATCCTCACCTGGGGGTGAAGACTGGGTATTACTCTCTCTCTTCTCTTGTGAGGTTCATACCAGAGAGTCTGCAATTGGGGGTGGTATTGATTCAGCGTCAAAGCAAATTTATTGCTCTTGCTTCTCCTTGGAAAATAGTTTATTTAAGAGCTTGCATTTTTAAGTCAATAGAACTTTAGAAAACAGTTTGTTTCCTCAGTAGATAAGACTTTTAGTGAGAAGTAGATGCTGTCGGTACTATCAGAAGCTCAAGTTTAGATGTGAAATGGGAAAATATTATCACATTGATAGTTGAGTTGGCTTCTATTGGAAAGTTTAACTGTTGATTGAATTAAGTAAGTTTAATTCAACAGGTTTTTTGGGGGTAATTACTAAGTGTAAGGATAAGCATATCTTAGGCAGTGTGGGGATGCAAAGATGAATAAATTGCTCATAATCTAGTGGAGGAGATAGACTTGTGAAGCCTTTTAGATGTTATAGGTATAGGTATCGATTAACAAGTTTAGGAGGACAGAGAGAGGAAGAGATTAATTTCAGTTCAGGGAATCAATGTAGACTTTATAGAGGAGTGATTATTGGAGAGGTGACTATGATTTTAATAGACGTTTATAAGGAAACACTTTGGATGGTAAGAACATAAGGCAAAGGTTGCAAATTCAAATGTCTAAGCGGTCAAGCATATCACTATTATGAGTGAAGCTAGCTGAATGTAAGACAATAGGGAATAGTGGGGATTGTAGTCAACTGGAGGGGCTTGGCCCATGTGAAGGGATTCACCACTCCTCAGGCTCAGTTTGATTGTTCACGTGATCCACTGAGTTTTCAAGAGAAGCTGGAGATTTTCATAAACATTGCCAATGGATTTGATAAAGCAACCACCCTGTAACAATGCGATCCAAATCCATCTACAGGCTAAACCTAGTCTGCAGACAGTGAGTTACAGAAAGATGAAGAGGGAGAAAGATTGGCTCCCAAGCTTGGGAGCCAGCATTGTTGGAGTGCATGGGGACATGAGTCGCTGCAGGGGTGGTGGGTGATAAGAGAAAAAAGTGAATAGATTGAAATCTTCCAAGACACTGAATACTCCCAAGGAGTTTAGACCTTATTCTGTGAGCAGTGAGGGCCTGGGATCATGGAGATGACTTGTTGAAAACCGTTTCTGAAAGACCTGTCTGGTTGCCTGTGGAGGAAGGGATGAAAAAGGTTGTTGAGTCAGGGCAGAGACAAGTTAGGAGGATCTGCACAAGCCAGGGTGAGAACTAATAAGGATTTGAACATAGATTGGAGACTGGTGAGGTATATTAAGACTCAAAAAATATTCATGATTGGCTACACATATAGCTTGATGGGGAAAAAGGCTGCTTTCTATGTCTTCAGAAATTGAGGAAACAGGTCTAAAATCCAAATGGATCACTAACTCGTTTTGTAGGCCAGGGCCAATTATTTCTCTTAAGTGTTAGCTTTTTCTTCTGCCTAATGGTGACAGTGATAACTGTCCCTGTCAACTAGAGGATGATGTAGCAATCAAACGAAACAGAGGACATGAAAGGAAAGTCATCACCATAAAGGACTGTATCTATGGAAGTGATTTTGATTGTTGTTATTGTAGTTAACTCTGAAATTCCACATCAGTCAAGACTTTGCAAACATATGGAGGCATAAAAAATTATAATAAAATTGATACTTAAACCATTTTTAGATTGGTATGAAATACGTGGCAGCATCTGGAAAGAAAAAACTTAGGCTGTTGTTGTTAGCAGTGATAATCGTGGCACCTGCTGTAGCTTACAGCTCTTTCTAAGTAAAGTGGGCCCACCCACTGTCCTAGCTGAGATTTCCATCCTAGGCAGCCACATTTGATGCCTCAAGCCACGTCTGACCTGGAAAGCAGCAAATTCATCTGCTGATTGTGGTCTAGGATACGCTGTCATGTTGAAAGACTATTCAAACAGTAACAATGGTAATTAGCTGAGCTAGTGATATACTTCTGTAGAGAATTGGAGTGGGGAAAGAATAAGACATCCAGTCAATGGCATGAAGACAGTGGGGTAGATGAGCAGCATGGCAGACCACTAGAGATGGCAGATAGATGGTGAGTTGCTGAGTTGGTAGACCACTAGGGAGAGGACCTAGGACCTTCTGCATTCAGCATTGCTGGAGTTGCTTTAGATGGAGAACCATCTTTCAGTCCCATCCTCTGTGTGGCCACATCCTGTGATAACTTATATTCTTTTTGTTCAACATAATTTCATTCAGTGGAAATCCTTAAAATAATCTTCATTCCTCACTTGCATTAGCTCTTTTTTTGCAACCAAAAAACAAACAAAAAAACTGACACATTGCCCATATTCACCTGAGATAAGATAAACCTTTCTGATACGTTTGAAGCGAAAAACAGAAGTCCAAAACTTGCTTAAGTGTCTTCTAGTGGGGGTCAAAAGTGGTTGTTAGATGGCAAGCAACTGGATAGACCAAGGAGTTAGGGTTAAACTTTAAGACATGCTGTTTTTCAAATCATATATATATATATATATATATATATATATATATATATATATATGCAGTTACTTTTTAAAAGAAGAAATATATGTTAAGACTAGTCAAGGTAGGCTGGGCAGTGGCTCACACCTGCAATCCCAGCACTTTGAGAGGCTGAGGTGGGCAGATCATGAGGTCAGGAGATCGAGACCATCCTGGCTAACATGGTGAAACCCTGTCTCTACTAAAAATACAAAAAAATTTGGCTCGGTGTTGTGGCACATGCCTATAGTCCTAGCTACTCGGGAGGTTGAAACAGGAGAATCGCATGAACCAGAGAGGTGGAGGTTGCAGTGAGCCGAGATCGTGCTACTGCACTCCAGCCTAGGTGACAGAGCAAGACTTCATCTCAAAAAAAAAAAAAAAAAAAAGGAGAGATCCAAGATGGCCGATTAGCAACAGCCCAGGAATGTAGCTCCCAGTGAAAGCGCAGAGAACGAGTGAACGCCGCACTTTCCGACGAATTTTTGTTGCCCACAGACCGGGAGATTCCCGGCAGAGGAGCCACAC
>CAUYQU010011208.1:0-44529 GCA_963574635.1 Cheracebus regulus
CCTCTTTCTCTTCCTCTTTCTTTCTATCTTTCATTCTTTTTTTCTTTCTTTTGCTGTTTCTTTCTTTCTCCTTTTCTCTCTTTTTCTAAAATCTCTTCCTCTTTCTTTCTCTCTTTCATTCTTTTTATTCTAAAAAAAAAAAATGTGGTATCGTAAGAATAGTTTACAGGCTAGACTTTTATAAATCTAAATTTCAATGTATACCTGAACATCCAATTGGAATGAGATTTTTTTTTTTGAGACAGAGTCTCACCCTGTCACCCAGGATGGAGTTCAACGGCACGATCTTGCCTCCCAGGTTCCAGCGATTCACCTGCCTCAGCCTCCTGAGTAGCTGGGATTACAGGCATGTGCCACCATACCTGGCTATTTTTTTTAATCTTTAGTAGAGACGGGCCAGGTGTGGTGGCTCATGCCTGTAATCCCAGCACTTTGGGAGGCCAAGGTGGGCAGATCATCTGAGGTCGGGAGTTTGAGACCAGCCTGACCAACATGGAGAAACGCTGTATCTACTAAAAATACAAAATTAGCTAGGTGTGGTGGCACATGCCTGTAATCTTGGCTACTTGGGAGGCTGAGACAGGAGAATCAGTTGAACCCGGGAGGTGGAGGTTGCAGTGAGCCGAGATCATGCGATTGCACTCCAGCCTGGCCAATAAAAGAAAAACTCCATCTCAAAAAAAAAAAAAAAAAAATGTAGAGACAGGGTTTTACCATGTTGGCCAGGCTGGTCTCGAACTCCTAATCTCATGATCCGTCCTTTTTAAGCTGAAAGATAAAAGGAAAATTTGCCTACAATGATTAATGTATTAGAATATTTAAGATAACATAATAGTTACCATAATACTTGAACTTTTAAAAATTAATTTATCAGATACTTAAGAATTTGAGAAAGTTTGCCAAAATGTGAGCTTAAAAATAAAATATATTAAATGTATAAATTCAGTTTAAAATGAAGGCACTCCTTGTGTTATATGATACAATGTTAACAGATCTCAGCAATGACTGAACCATGCAAAGTGATAACATAGTTCCTATAAACATGAGTTACCATTACCATGGCATTCTGCAAAGCTTGTACAAGAGGAAATTTAATTACGTTTCAACTCCTCCATTTAAGTGACTTAATTTGATTTGTATGTTGAATTTACAAGTATGAAAAAGAACTGGCTTTCTGAATTTGTAAGGTTAATAAGTTAAGTATTAATTCTAAAAATGAAAGTAACATCTGAATAATTTATTTCTGTGTACAAAACTACTCATGAGAACATTTTTTTAAAGCTTATATTGACATAAAGTGTCAAAGCTGTCTTTAAACTCCCAAGCAAAAGCTGATTTTTACAATGGTATTTGGCCTTGAAATACATTCTTCTACCTATAGTTGAGTATGGTATAATTGATATTTTGAGCAGTGACTTAAAATGATTACAAATATTACAAAAGAGGTGGCTGGCAAGATGGCTGAAAAAGAACAGCTCTGGTCTGCAGCTCCCAGCGAGATCTATGCAGAAGGCGGGTGATTTCTGCATTTCCAACTGAGGAAAATGGCTCATCTCACTGGAACTGGTTAGACAGTGGGTGCAGCCCAGGGAGGGTGAGCAGAAGCAGGGTGGGGCATTCCCCTCACCCGGGACGTGTAAGGGGTTAGCCAAGGGAATCCTTGCAAGGAGTGTAAGGGATTCCCTAGCCAAGGGAATCCCTGAGGGACTCTGCCAGGAGGAGCGGTGCACTCCGGCCCAGATACTAAGCTTTTCCCATGGTCTCTGCAACCTGCAAACCACGAAATTCCCTTGGGTGCCTACACCACCAGGGCTGTGAGTTTCAACTCCCGCAGCTAGCTCAGTGTCTGCCCAAACTGGGAGGCTGTTTGGACAGACATGAAGCTAGCTGTGGGAGTGTTGTTTCATACCCCAGTGAAGCCTGGAAAATCAGCGAGACAGAACCATTCACTCCCTGGGAAAAGGGGCTGAAGCCAGGGAGCCAAGTGGTCTAGTTCAGAGGAACAAATTTGGAAAAGACTCTTCAGGATATCATCCAGGAGGACTTCTCCAACCTGGCAAGAAACACCAACATTCAATTTCAGGAATTACAGAGAACACCACAAAGACACTCCTTGAGAAGAGCAACCCCGCATAATCATCAGATTCACTAAGGTTGAAATGAATGAAAAAATATTAAGGGCAGCCAGAGAGAAGGGTCAGGTTACTCACAAAGGGAAGCCCATCAGACTAACAGTGGATCTCTCTGCAGAAACCCTACATGCCAGAAGAGAGAGGAGGCCAATACTCAACATTCTTAAAGAAAAGAATTTTCAACCCAGAATTTCATATCCAGCCAAACTAAGCTTCCTGAGCAAAGGAGAAATAAAATCCTTGACAGACAAGCGAATGCTGAGAAATTCTGTCTCCACCAGGACTGCCTTACAAGAGCACCTGAAGGAAGCACTAAACATGGAAAGGAAAAACCAGTACCAGCCACCGCAAAAACATAGCAAATTGTAACAACCATTGACACTATGAAGAAACTACATCAACTATTGAACAAAATAAACAGCTAGCATCCTAAAGACAAGATCAGATTCACACTTAGATTCACACAAGATCAATTTCATATAATCCAGGAACTGGTTTTTCGAAAATGTAAATGGGCTAAATGTCCAAATTAAAAGAGACAGACTGGCAAATTGGATAAAGAGTCAAGACCCATCGGTGTGCTGTATTCAGGAGACCCATCTCATGGGCAAAGACATGTACAGGCTCAAAATAATGGGATGGAGGAATATTTACAAAGCAAATGTAAAGCAAAAAAAAAAAAAAAGTAGGGCTTGCAATCCTAGTCTCTGATAAAACAGACTTTAAAACAACACAGATCAAAAAAGGCAAAGAAGGGCATTACGTAATGGTAAAGGGATCAATGGAACAAGAAGAGCTAACTATGTTAAATATATATGCACCCAATACAGGAGCACCCAGATTCATAAAGCAAGTTCTTAGAGATCTACAAAGAGACTCAGACACCCACACAATAATAGTGGGAGACTTTAAACCACACTGTCAATATTAGACAGATCAATGAGACAGAAATTTAACAAAGATATTCAGGACTTGAACTCAGATCTGGACCAAGCAGGCCTAGTAGATATCTACAGAACTCTCCATGCCAAACCAACAGAATATACATTCTTCTTAGCACCACACTGCACTTATTCTAAAATTGACCACATAATTGGAAGTAAAACACTCCTCAGCAAATGCAAAAGCACAGAAATTATAACAAACAGACTCTTAGACCACAATGCCATCAAATTAGAACTCAGGATTAAGAAATTTACTCAAAACTGCACAACTACCTGGAAACTGAACAACCTGCTCCTGAATGACTACTGGGCAAATAATAAAATTAAGGCAGAAATAAGATCTTTGAAACCAATGAGAACAAAGACAATGTACCAGAATCTCTGCGACACAGCTAAAGCAGTGTTTAGAGGTAAATTTATAGCACTAAATCCCCACAGAAGACAGTGAGAAAGATCTAAAATCAACAGCCCAATATCAAAATTAAAAGAACTAGAGAAGCAAGAGCAAACCAATTCAAAAGCTAGCAGAAGACAAGAAATAAGTAAGATCAGAGCAGAATTGGAGACAGAAACACATACACAAAAAAACCCTTCAACAAAATCAATGAATCCAGGAGCTGCTTTTTGTAAAGATTAACGAAATAGACCACTAGCCAGACTAATAAAGAAGAAAAGGGGAAAGAATCAAATAGACACAATAAAAAATGATAACGGGGATATCATCACTGATCCCACAGAAATAAAAACTACCATCAGAGAATATCACAAACACCTCTATGCAAACAAACTAGAAAATCTAAAAGAAATGGATAAACTCCAGGACACATACACCCTCCCAAGTCTAAACTAGGAAGAAGTCGAATCCCTGAATAGATCAATAACAAGTTCTGAAATTGAGGCAGTAATTAATAGCCTACCAACCAAAAAAACCCCAGGGCCGGAAAGATTAACAGCCAAATTCTACCCGAGATACAAAGAAGGGCTAGTACCATTTCTTCTGAAACTATTCCAAACAACAGAAAAAGAGAGACTCCTCCTTAACTCATTTTTTGAGGCCAGCATCATCCTGATACCAAAACCTGGCAGAGACACAACAAAAAAAAGAAAAGAAAATTTCAGGCCAATATCCCTGATGAACATTGATGGAAAAAAATCTTCAATAAAGTACTGGAAACAAAATCCAGCAGCACATCAAAAACCACGATCAAGTCGGCTTCATCCCTGGGATGCAAGGCTGGTTTAATATACGCAAATCAATAAACATAATCCATCACATAAACGGAACCAATGACAAAAACCACATGATTATCTCAATAGCTGCGGAAAAGACTTTTGATAAAATTCAATACCCCTTCATAATAAAAACACTCAATAAACTAGGTACTGATGGAATGTATCTCAAAAAATGAGAGCTATTTAAGACCAACCCACAGCCAATATCATACGAATGGGCAAAAGCTGGAAGCATTCCCTTTGAAATTGGCACCAGACATGGATGCCCTGTCTCATCACTCCCATTCTACGTAGTATCAGAAGTTCTGGCTGGGGCAATAAGGCTAGAGAAAGAAATAAAGGTATTTAGGAAGAGAGAAAGTCAAATTGTCTCTGTTTGCAGATGACATAATTGCACATTTAGAAAACCCCATTGTTGCCTGTAATCCCAGCACTTTGGGAGGCTGAGGTGGGTGGGTTATGAGGTCAGGAGTTTGAGACCGTCCTGTCCAACAAGGTGAAACCCTTTCTACTAAAAATACAAAAATTAGCTGGGTGTGGTGGTGTGTGCCTGTAGTCCCAGCTACTCAGGAGGCTGAGGCAGGAGAATTGCTTGAACTTGGGAGGCAGAGGTTGCAGTAAGCTGAGATCGCGCCACTGCACTCCAGCCTGGGGGACAGAAAAAAAAAAAGAAAAAGAAAAAGAAAACCCTAGTCTCAGCCCCAAATCTCCTTAAGCTGATAAGCAACTTCAGCAAATTCTCAGGATACAAAATCAATGTGCAAAAATCACAAGCATTCCTATACACCAATAATAGACAAAGAGTCAAATCATGAGTGAACTCCCATTCACAACTGCTACAAAGAGAATAAAATACTTAGGAATACAAATCACAAGGGATGTAAAGGGCCTCTTCAAAGAGAACTACAAACCACTGCTCAAAGAAATAAGAGAGGACACAAACAAATGGAAAAATATTCCACGCTCATGGATAGAAAGAATCAATATTGTGAAAATGGCCATACTGCCCAAAGTAATTTATAGAATCAATGCTATCCTCATCAAGCTACCACTGACTTTCTTCACAGAATTCGAAAAACTACTTTAAACATCATATGGAACCAAAAAAGAGCCTATATAGCCAAGACAATCTTAAGCAAAATGAACAAAGCTGAAGGCATCATGCTACTTGACTTTAAACTACACTACAAGGCTACAGTAATCCAAACAGCATCTCTGTTTGGTACTGGTACCAAAACAGAGATATACACCAATAGAACAGAACAGAGGCCTCAGAAATAATGCCACACACCTACAACCATCTGATCTTTGACAAACCTGACAAAAACAAGCAATGGGGAAATGATTCCCTATTTAATAAATAGTGTTGGGAAAACTGGCTAGCCATGTGCAGAAAACGGAAACTGGACCCCCTCCTTAAACCTTATACAAAAATTAACTCAAGATGGATTAAAGACTTAAACATAAGACCTAAAATCATAAAAACCTTAAAAGGAAACCTAGGCAATACCATTCAGGACATAGGAATGGGCAAAGACTTCATGACTAAAACACCAAAAGCAATGGCAACAAAAGCCAAAATTGACAAACGGTATCTAACTAAACTAAAGAGCTTCTGCACAGCAAAAGAAACTAACATCAGAGTGAACAGGCAACCTACAGAATGGGAAAAATTTTTTGCAATCTATCCATCTGAAAAAGGGCTACCAGAATCTACAAGGAGCTTAAACAAATTTACAAGAAAAACAACCCCATCAAAAGTGGGCAAAGGATATGAACAGACACTTCTCAAAAGAAGACATTTATGCAGTCAACAAACATATGAAAAAAAGCCCATCATCACTGGTCATTAGAGAAATGGAAATCAAAACAAAATGAGATACCATAGCATGCCAGTTAGAATGGCAATCATTAAAAAGTCAGGAAACCAAAGATGCTGGAGAGAACGTGGAGAAATATGAACACTTTTACACTGTTAGTGGGAGTGTAAACTAGTTCAACCATTGTGAAAGACAGTGTGGAGATTCCTCAAGGATCTAGAACCAGAAATACCATTTGACCCAGCAATCCCATTACAAGGTATATACCCAAAGGATTATAAATCATTCTACTATAAAGACGCATGCACACGTATGTTCACAATAGCAAAGACTTGGAACCAACCCAAATGCCCATCAATGAGAGACTGGATAAAATGTGGCACATATGCACTATGGAATACTATGCAGGCATAAGGATGAGTTCACGTCCTTTGCAGGAACATAGATGAAGCTGGAAACCAGCAGTCTTAGCAAATTAACACAGGAACAGAAAACTAAACACCACATGTTCTCATTCATAAGTGGGATCTAAACAATGAGAACACATGAACACAGGGAGGGGAACATCACACACCCGGGCCTGTCATACGGTGGGGGGCTAGGGGAGGGATAGCATTAGAAGAAATACCTAATGTAGATGATGGGTTGATGGGTGCAGCAAATCACCATGGCATATGTATATCTATGTAACAAACCTGCACATTCTACACATGTATCCCAAAACTTAAAGTATTAAAAAAATTTTTTTATACATATGTGTGTATATATATATACATATGTATGTACACACATATATATACATCAAAGCTTTTCCTCACAGGAGAATTTTAACTAATAAATATTGAAGGTATGATAGAAAAAAAAACACCATTTGGTAAATACCACCAATATTAATAATTCTTTCAGGCAAGAATGATCAATAGATATTAAGATTAATGAACAAATATATAATTAGAAAAAGTATATTTACATAGTTTCAAATATTTCCCATAGACTACTAGCACAAATGAGAAAATGAAACTTTATGGTGCATAAAACTGGACTCCACCTTAACCAAGTGATCAGTACAAATAACACAACTTATGGAACAAAGGGATATCATATACCTCTTTATATGATGCATTATGGTCATAACATCATTTCTGTGGTATTCTTGCCAAAAAATGCATAATCTAAATCATTAAGAAGTATCAAACAAACCCAAATAGGAGAATATCAAAATAATTGGCTAGTACTCATCAAAAGGATCAGGATATGAAAGACATGAATGAAAGACAAAGGTAAAGAACTGTTACACAGCAACAGAGATTAAGGGGACAAGAAAACTAAATGGAATGTGTGAATTACATCTGGAATGAGAAAAAGAACATTAATGGGACAATTGGCAAACTGTAAACAAGGCCTACAGATTATGTAATAGTGTATCAACATTAATTTCTTGAGTTAATAACTGTACTGTAATTAATGTTAAATTTGAGGAGTCTCTCCACTATGTCCAATTCCTTCCTGAAAACCAACCATTTCTACATTAGGACATGATGAATTTACCGTAAATCAAGAAAAAAGACCAACGTAAGCTGAGTTTTTCTTTTAAACCTACACTGAAGGGAAGAAAATAATTTTTTAAGTTACAGCTCCAAAATTCTGACTTCACACACTTGAGTTCTAAACTACTTCCTTCACTACTGTGAAGTAACTATGAAAAGCATGTCTACTATATTCTAGGCCACTTGCTGGTTGTTTATATAAACTAGCTCTAATTCTTACAACAATGATGGTGAGATAAGTATGAATATCAGCACTTACAAAAAACAAAAACAAAAAACTGGGGACAGACAAGGCTAAACAATTGCCTACAGTTACATAACTGTTAGGTGACAGAGCCAAGATTCAAATCCATACTACCTGACTCTAACACTCTAAACTCTAAACTTGACACCATGATGCCTCCTAAAAGGATTGCTAAGACATCAATGAAACATGCAAATTAGAAAAGCAGGTATCACCAAATTAAAACTACGATTTAACATAAATAAATAGCAATGTAAATAACTAAGAATTATTATATTTGCAATTGCTCGAAATTAGACTTTTCAAGCATGAAAGCAACACAGGAAAATAATTTTAGAAATCCTGCACGACTCTAACAATCTAAAGCAATTGTTAAAAAAAAAAATTGGTATTGCCCAAAAATATACAAGAAACAAATCTTATTAAAAACAGAAAGTTTTGAATAACCTGGTAACACAGTATAATGTAGGAGGCAGAATTTTCTTAAAATGATCCTTGGCATTCACTCGAGGGCCTGGAAAATAAACTCGCTAGGCCAGGGATCCCTCTTGCTCCAGCAGGAGGAACTGCACCAGAAACTCATCTTCCTTTAGGACCAGGAGTTAGTTCATCTTCAACAAGAGAGTTGCAAATTTCCACAATTCCCAAGTTCTGGACAGTTGTTTTTTCCAGGCAATTTTAAAAAACAGGTGGTACCCAAACCTACAAAGCCCAAGGCTTATCATGATAGAAGAGAAGAATAATTGGGTGGGCTTTCATCCGTACATCACTGTATGTTTAGTTGGTCAGCAGCACCTACCTCATCTTAATTTGCTACGTGATACTGGGAAGATCAGAGACTTTTCTTAAGTATTTTTGGCCTATAAATTTCCCCAATGAAGACTATTTCTCACTACATTAATGTGTCATACAAAATTCATTCTAAGCCACCAAACAACACACAGGAAAAAAGTTTGACAAATGCTTCTCCAACAATGAGAAAATCAGAAAGATTAAAAAAAAAACCATTTATTTAATTCAGTTTGTGGAGTAACAAAATAATGTTTTATATGCCTTCCTTATAAATATATGCCTTAATGATAATGTGGTAGAGAAAACTATAACAGAAATTTGGAATTATCCAGTGAATTTATATGTCTCCATTATCAGCCTGGCATAACAAACTAATTAAGGACAATATGACTGCTTATAAATAACTCAACCCAACATTAATATTTAATAAACTTCTATTCTCATCCTGTAAATATTTTAACACTTCTACTGACAATATGCTACAACAGAAAAGACTCCTTAAAAAGCTAGCTATTAACTCTAGCATATATGGCATATATATCACTTAATATCACACTAAAATGGTATATTCAAGAAGAAAAAATGTTCACCCCTTTTTTCCAAACTTACAAGGAATTTTTAGAAAGAAACAAAAGAAAACATAAACTGATAATTCATTTGGGTAGCTAGTATAAATTCTGTGGAATACTGATGTAAATTTAGTACTGGTGGAATATTGGTGTAAATTCCATACTGAATTTACTAATAATGTCTTCTCCCAGATTTTATACAAGATACAAAATCATATTTGGAACAACTTATGCATACCTTAGAGACACTAACTCTGCATTAAAATATATGCTTCCAGTTACCATATGAATGGTATCATTTTAATATTTAAAGTATCAAAATTATAAGCATATGTTTAATAGTAACATGTTGAGTTTTCTTGATCTGTTCTCTAAAAAATATGCAAGAACAAGAGGTTTTGATGTAAACTCTCTTGGTTTATAATTTTTCACTTTTACTTTTGACATTAAAATTGCCTTTCTCAAAACTAGAGGATGAACAAATTAAGAAAATCAGTTCTCTCTGAATAGCTATTTGATGAAACAGAAGCAGAAACAATAAGCTACTCACTTCCACCTTTGTTTATTCAACCAATGTGTTTAAAGTGACTAACTCACGTATGCTCAGTACACTCCCTCTTCAGTATTTAATGAACTGTGGTAATGGAAGGGGAAAGATCACAACCACAGAACTTCCAACATGTTCCTGGTAGTAAGAGACATAGTACCTGTAAGGTGAATTACAGAACTCTTCTTTTTTGTGACATAATACATCAGCATGTGGTAACTCAGGGGTATTGTAAAAACAGCTCTAGCCTGCCTTAGTAACAGAAAATGACAAAGTCCTCCTGAAATCCTCTCTTCTATATCTTATCTAATACCAAAACAAATGATCAACATGTAAAGCATGGCTAAAAAATTTTGCAAAACACAAAAGATAGTTTACACTTTCCATGAGTACATGACAGAATTTACTTCAGATATGATATACTAATAGCATGTTTGCTCTCTGAAAACTCCCTATCTAATCTCCTTTGGAGATAGAACTATTTTCTCGTAAGATCAACCATAGCATCAAAATAATAATCAATGGTGATAACTTAATCTCAGGACGCAAGTGTAAAATACTTCTGATTTACTTCTAGGAAAAGACACATTTGTTTTTGGTCTTTCTTAATTGCAGTATTTCTCTTCAATAAGACTAAATTTGAAATGGTACACTTTCTCCTGTTTTTCTTCCTGTAATTCTAGTGGCTAGGCTCAGGTAAATAAAAACAGTGTTTTGGAACATAGTGTGCATGTGTACACTCATTTCAGTCATGGGTAACTGAGAGAGAAATAGAAAGCAGTTCTTTATTAACCTTTTTTCTGTAGAAATATAATGCTCCCTTGACATAATGATAAAATGAATTAACTACTCCCCTAGGTGGGATAAACTAAGAAATGTAGTAATAAACAGAGTTACAAGGCAATGCAATATATAGTCCTGATCAATCCTTAAATGTTATCAAAAGTAAAATTTGGTCTCTTTTTCTTTACTAGAAAAGCCTTGAGAAAATAAAACAAAACTTAGCAGTGTTTCTCAAGTAGTCCCCAGGAGGAAAGTGAACATACCCAAGGGATCTTGGGGTACCTTTACCTTAGGCTCAAAATTTCTATCAAGTCTCCATTAGGGCTTTAAACATTATGAAAAATTTGTATTCTACCTCATAATATACACATTTACTTTCATTTCCTCACTGCCACCAATTTTCAAAACAAAGAAAAAACATATACCAGGAATATATGCCATGATTACTTCATGGTTTCATGTAACTCTGATACCTAGCTCCTCCCAAAAACCCAGTTTATGAATTACAGATTTAAGAGTAATGTGGCATATGAATAGCTCCATTTATCATTGATCTCCTTTTTTATTTTATTAACAGAGTCTCACTCTTGTTACTGGGCTGTAGTGCAGTGGCACAATCTTGGCTTATTACAAGCCATCCTCCCTGGCTCCCACCTCAGCCTCCAGAGTACCTGGGACTACAGATGCGTGACAGCATGCCTGGCTAATTTTTGTAGAGATGGGGTTTTGCCATATTGCTCAGGTTGGTCTCAAACTCCCGGGCTCAAGTGATCTCCCCAGCTCAGGCGCCTGAAGCGCTAGGATTACAGGTGTGAACTACAACTGGCCACAGTGCTTTTATTTTTATTGTTAAAGCCTTAGCCACAGTGCTAAGAATTTATTTTTTTTTTTTATTTTTTTATTTTTTAAAGATGAGGTTTCACCATGATGGCCAGGCTGGTCTTGAACTCCTGACCTCAGGTGATCCACCCACCTCGGCCTCCCAAAGTGCTAGGATTACAGGCGTGAGCCACCGCGCCCGGCTAAGAATTTATTACCTAAGTTGTCTGCTGGGGTTAATTTCTTGCCTATTCTATAACACCAACTAGAGCTCAAACCATGCCTCCTTCTTGCTAATTTCAAAAACCAATTTTCCCTGCGCTCTGGGAAGCAAGGTGCTAGAAGTGCTAGAGGTTTTAGGAGAGAGGAGACTGTATGAATAGTCATCTAGAAGTACGGGAGAGTAAATGGATCAGGGAAATAGCAAATGATTCTTGGGTAGCCTAAAGGACTTGCAGAGCTAAGGAATCATAAATTTAAAGTGAGACTGATAAATATGGTTACTTTTTTTTTCCCTCTAGGTATATTCAGATGTATGGTATGGGCAAGGAGTTAAGTGCATACGAAGCTATATCACTATCATGACTAACTATAAAATTTAAGCTGGATAAGGAAAGTAAGACATCAGTAAAATCAAGGACAGTATAAAAATTATAGATTTTTAAAACTGAGGGTTCCAATGGGCCTAAAAGACTTCAAAACTGTGAAATTGAGATTATAGAGGGGTTACAATTTAGACAAAGATAAAATCTAGAAATGGGTACATAGTGAGATGGAGTGGAGGCCAGAATTTATTGGAAGAGGGGAGTTTTAGATTTGAAGACACCAGGATATTGGAAGAATTATACATGTGAACAATGAAATCACCAAAAATTACAAAACAAGCAGTACTAGAACAAATGCCAATGAACCAAGAACCAAAATCTATTAGGAGACAATTCTCCAGGGATCTTGTGTTTCTATACATACTGTGAGCAGAGGCATTGACTGTTTTGTTCTGGGCTATCTTTTTAACCATGCTAGTGTTTCAAACAGCCCTGGAAAACAGAGTGTCTTCTTCCACAGCAAAGGATAGGTTTCTTTACACTCTTAAAAGAGACAGTCTCTTCCTCCCAAACAAGGGCAGACATGCTTAGTATTCACTATAAAAGATTCCAGTTCCCTAAGCTTGGGGTTCCTTAACTGTCATTTAATCCACCGTGTGTGCAGGTATCATCTGGCCTTCTACTTATCACCCCTTGGGAATTAGAGAATTAGTGCAAGCAAATGCTGTCACTCTAGCTAACGTTTTTTTGCTGTTAGTAATAAGATCCTTCTTCTCTGGTCCAAAAGTCTCCTGTCTTCTGCCAGCATCCATGAAACTATGGCAAGTTAACTTCTTAGCTTGCAAGTAGAGCAAATCTCAGACCCTTCACAAGTCTTAACAAAATCTCCAATGAATGAGAGATGGAGATGTGTGATGACTATAACTAAACGGATAGAAGGTGGTATAGTCTGATAACATGAGAGAAAATTTAGAGGTGTTTGAGAAGAGAGAATGGTCTGGAAAATGTAATATGAAGCTAAGAGTACACTTCCAGGCTCAAAGGTATAATGAAGCAGGAGAAAATGGCTACTACTTGAAAGGGCTGCAGGTAGTATCATAGGGAAGCAAGATTAAATTTAGAACAAAATGTGAAGTAACATTAACAGAAGAGGCTGAAGATACAAAGAAATTTGCTGATGACTGACCTTGAGTTCCAGGAACATTATGAAAGATATTCAGGAGACAGGGAGAGGTAGGTTTTAGGGTTAGTTTTGGACACACGTGTTAAGAGACCTATGAGTCTTCAGCTCCTTTCTGTAACTTACATGAATAAGATAAAAAGTAATGATGAAATTAGTTATGACACTTTTAATCAGATCAAATGTTTGCTTGTTTCTACATCCTTTGCTCCCCTTTTACACACCAAATATCTATTATGAAATGTTTTATTTCTTACTAACATCATTTCAGAAAATTTAGAACATATAAGTTTTTCAAAATTTAAATGCCAAACTGTTATTTAAGATAGTAAGAAGCAAGCGTTAACTTACTTGAATTAGATCTAAAATGCCAAGTTCACTTTCTGAAGAATCCACACAGAAGACAAAATATAACGTTGCATAATGTCTATAAATCAGTTTGTTGTCGGATCCTCCAATTAATCTAAATGACAAAAAATTATAATGTTATTGGGAACAAAATGCAAAACACTTTCATTAGTTTGAGCAAACTGACGATGTGTTTAAAAACCACTTGTCAAATGAAAGGTGACATTCAATGGCACAGCATTTAAGTGAACTTATTCAGAGACTAGGTAAATTAAGATGGTTGTTTTCTTCAGAAATGTCAAGTAAAAGAAGCCAGTGCTTAATTTCAGTTCATTCATTTATTAATCTATTCTGAGTAACTGCTATGTGCCAGGCACTGGTAGTGGGGAAGGAGCAACAAACAAACACTTCAGAATATTATCAGATAGTGGCAAGTGTTACATAAAGAATCAAAATACAATGATATATTGATGGGTTCCCTACTTCAGGCTGAATATTAAGCAAGAGTGACATTTAAGCTGAGATCTAATGATAAAGAGTTGACTTGGAAAAAATGTGCAGAAGAGCATTTCAGGCTAAGGTAGTAAGTCTAAAAGGCCATTTCAACAAGAACAAAGTATGTATGTTCAGGGAAGAGAAAAAAGGCCAGTAGATAAGAAAAGATTACTAAATGATGAAGTCAGAGAAGCAGGCAGAAATTAGATCATGGGCCATTTGTAAGTGCTTACTAGATTTAACTTGATACGTCACAGTAAGTTACACAGCTTAAGACTGATTATCAACTAGAAAAAAAGAAGAATGACATTTCTTAAGTTTTGGACAGATTTGCCACCAAGATCTCTTCCAAAATTACATTGTTTTGAAATATAAATGCAAGAAAACCGAGCTAAGATACTAAATTCTTTCATGAAATACTTTTATGATTGGAATTTAAGTATTTTAAAAATAATAATTTAGGAATCATTCCAAATATCTTATATTTTTCTAAATATAGTTTAGCTATTTAATAGTTACGTTTATAATAAGGAATTCACCTTCTTAAAAGACCCCCTAAACACTTACATAATTTACAATCAAGGCTATACGTAACCAAAAGTAAATAAATATCCATCCCAATGGAATACAGGAAAACAGCATCTATTTCTGTTTTTTTATTATTTTTTTATTTTTATTATTTTTTTTTTTATTTTTAGAATAAAAGGATGAAACAGAGAAAGAGGAAGAGATTTTAGAAAAAGAGAGAAAAGGAGAAAGAAAGAAACATCAAAAGAAAGAAAAAAAGAATGAAAGAGAGAAAGAGGAAGAGATTTTAGAAAAAGAGAGAAAAGGAGAAAGAAACAGCAAAAGAAAGAAAAAAAAAGAATGAAAGAGAGAAAGAGGGAGAGAGAATGGGATTCTTGTTTTATTGCCCAGGCTAGAATACAGTCTAAAAATGCGTATTAAAAACCTCTTTTATGCCAATAATTGTGTTTAACAATGGAGACAGGAGAGATGACCACTAGTTTTAACAGTAAGCTGATCTAACTTGGAATATCATCCTATCTAATTTGTTAGTTTGTCATTGGGGAGAAGGTTAACTGAAGGTAGCGTTTTAAAAACATAATATTCCAATGTGGGATTTGTTTTACAAAGGTAAATTCACTATCATAATAAACTGCTTCCCAAAAACAGTAATATGAGAGCTCAAGGGTTTAGTGTGGTGTGAAGTCTTTCAAAATTATACTATACCTGATGACATTTTAAAGACAAAAGACATTGAAATTTGGTGATTGTGGCTAGTTTGGTCTAAGTTAAGGACAAGTATGCAGGTTTGATTCTTAGGCAGACATCTTAATTGATTACTGATTTATGACAACATACTGTCATCAAGCTGCAAATCAGAGTTCTCAGAAATGGGCTCATGATCACAAAGTGGTCCAGAAGAAGGTTTAATCCTGATCTCATCAGTAAAAATCACTAAAAGCATGAGGTTTTAGTGAGGGTTTGGAAATACTGCAATATTTTGTTTTACACAGGTCAGCATACTAAAATGAGTTCCATGGGGAAGGTTTACATATGTACCCCTATCTCCACAATTGTGACTTTAGTATTTTAGAAACAATGAAATGAAGGTATACGTTTTTAAAAATACTAAACTGGATAGCAGTGGAGGTGGCTGGACACTTAGCAATTTGTTTTTAATTTGTTTTACAGCTTTAATTTATTCAACAGTTGATGAGGGATCTACCAGTCCAACTCTTAAATTTATTAATTCCGATCTCCTGGGAGAACTCACAGTTTTAGACCAGTGGGAAAAAACTTGAGGATAAAACATAAGAAATAAATTCAAATGTATACCATGACAGCCATTAGTGTCTAATACGGATTGACAGAATTAAAGTATTCTCTGTTAGACAAGTTCTCACTGATTACTCCTCAAGGTCACCTGATGCTTCTGCTGAGGTAGACAGGTAAATAGAGATCTAAGTAAAAATGACAACACGATTCAAACGAAAGTGGCACTTCTTTAAAAGAGAAGGTTCAGAGCTGGGGATTATAATAATTCAGGTGAAAAAGATACAGAGACCTTGCAGCTACTGACAAAGCTGGGCATAGTCTGATTATTAACACACAGAGAGAAACTTCTTTCTCCTGTGGTGTTACGCAAAAGGTTCTTTTATTCATAAATATGTGACTGAAATATATGGTCATGTGTCACTTAATGGTAGTGATACATTCTGAGAAATGTGTTATTAGGTGATTTTGTTGTTGTACAATCATCATAGGCTGTATTTACACCAACGTGGGTGCTGTAGCCTACTACACATGTAAGCTGTAGTAAGGTAGTTATATATATTTATGGGTTACATGAGATATTTTTATACAGGCATGCAATGTGTAATAATCACATCAGTGTAGATGGGGTATCCATCACCTCAAATATTTATCCTTTGTGTTACAAATAATACAACTCTACTCTTTTAGTTATTAGAAAGTATACAATTCATTTTTTTTACTATAGTCACCCTGTTGTGCTGGCATATAGTAGTTCTTATTCTTTTTTCTTTTTTTTTTTTTTGGTACCCATTATCCCCTGTTCCCCTCTCCCCCTCCCACTATATGTCCCTGCCACTGGTAACCATGCTTCTACTCTCTATCCCCTTGAGTTCAATTATTTTAATTTGTAGCTTCCACAGATAAGTGAGAAAATGTAAAGTTTGTCTTTCTGTGCTGGGCTTATTTTACTTAATGACCTCCAGTTAAATCCCCATGTTGCTGCAAATGACAGGATCTCATTCTTTTTCTGGCTGAGTAGTACACAGGTTGTGTATATGTACCACATTTTCTTTATTCATTCATCTGTTGATGAACACTTAGGTTGCTCCAAACCTTGGCTATTATGAAAGTGCTTCAGTAAGCATGGGAGTGTAGATATCTTTTCAATGTACTGACTTAATTTCATTTGAGTATTTACCTAGTAGCGGTACTGCAGAATCTATGGTAGCTCCATTTTTGGTTATTTGAGGAATCACCAAATGATTGTTACTAGTGACAGTACTAATTTACATTTCCATCAACAGTGTATGAGGATTCCCTTTACTCCACATCCTCGCCAGCATTTGGTATTGCCTAACTTTTGGGTAAAAGCCATTTTAACTGGGGCAAAGTGATATTGTTGTAGCTTTCGTTTGCATTTCTCTGATGATCATTGATGTTGGGCACCTTTTCATATGGCTGTTTGCCATTTGCATGGCTTCTTTTGATAAATGTCTCCTCAGATCTTATGTCTATTTTAAATTGTATTATTAGATTTTTTTCCTGTAGAGTTGTTCAGGTTTCCTATATATTCTGGTTATTCATCCCTTGTCAGATGGGTAGTTTGAAAATATTTTGTCCCCTTCTGTAGGTTGCCTCTTCACTGTGTTGATTGTTTTATTTGCTGGGCACAAGATTGTTAAAAAATGTACTTGTTTATTTAACTTTTAAGGTCAGGGGTACATGTGCAGGTTTGTTACTTAGGTAAACGTATGTCATAGGGGTTTGTTGTACAGATTATTTCATCGGATATACTCTGTACAGAGTATACTAAGCCTAGTGGTCAGATATTAAGCCTAGTAGCCATTTTTCCTGATCCTCTTCTTCCTCCCACCCTTTAGAATCTGACAGGCCCCAGTGTGTGTTGTGCTCCTCTATGTGTTCATGTGTACTCATTATTTAGCTCCCACAAGTCAGATCATGTAGTGTTTGGTTTTCTGTTCCTTTGCTAGTTTGCTAAGGATACCATGTCCCTGCAAAGGACATGATCTTTGTATGGCTGCATAGTAGTCCATGCTGTACACAGACAACCTACAGAATGGGAGAAAATTCTTGCCAACTATGTATCCAACAAAGGTCTAATATACAGCATCTATAAGAAAATTAAATTTACACACAAACACACAATCTTATTTAAAAAGTGGGCAAAGGACATGAACAGATACTTTTCAAAAGAAGACATATATGCAGTCAACCATCATGAAAAATAAGGTCAACATCACAGATCAATATAGAAATGTCAATCAAAACCACAGTGAGGTATCATCTCATACCAGTCAAAATGGCTATTATTAAAAAGTCAAAAAATAACAGATGCTGATGAGGTTGTGGACAAAATGGAATGCTTACATATTGTTGGTGGGAGTGTAAATTAATTCCACCATTGAAGAAGGCAGTGTGGTGAATCCTCAAAGACCTAAAGACAGAAATATCATTCGACACAGCAATCCTATTCTACCCAAAGGATAGCTATCTACCCAAAGGAATATGAATCATTCTATTATAAAGACATGTGTACACATGTTCACTGCAATGCTATTCACAATAGCAAAGACATGAAATCAACCTAAATGCCCATCAATGATAGACTGAGTAAAGAAAATATGGTACCTATACACCATGAACTACTATGCAGAAGCTTTTTAACTTGATGTAATTCCATTTGTCCCTTTTTGCTTTGCTCCCTGTGCTTGTGGGATATTACTCAAGAAACTTTTACCCAGACTGATGTCCTGGAGAGTCTCCCCAGGGTTTTTGTGTAGTAATTCCATAGTTTGAGGGCTTAGATTTGTCTTTAATTGGTTTAATTTTCTTTTTGTATATGGTGAGAGATCGGGGCCCAGTTTCATTCTTCTGCATATAGATAACCAGTTTCCCCAGTACCGTTTAGTGAAAAGACAATCTACAGAATAAGAGAAAATATTTCCAAACTGTTTATAAAACAGGGGTAAATATCCAGAATATATAAGGAATCCAAACATCTCAACAGGAAAAAACCAATTAAAAAATGAGCAAGTGATCAAAACAGGCATTTCTCAAAAGAAGACATACAAATGACCAGCAAATATATTTTAAAGGTGCTCAACATCAATAATCATCAGGGAAATGCAAATAAAAACCACAGTGAGATATTATCTCCCCCCAGATAGAATGGCTATTATGAAAATACAAAAATTAACAAATGCTGGCCAGATTGCAGTGAAAGGGAACTCTTTCTTGTACACTGTTAGTGGGAAAGTAAACTAGCACAGCCACTACGAAGGTTCCTCAGGAAACTTCAAATAGAATTATCATATGATCCAGCAGTTACGCTACTGGATATTATCCAAAGGAAAAGAAATCCATGTACCAAACAGATATCTGAACCACCATGTTTACTGCAGCACTATTTACCTTAGCCAAGATACAGAATCAACCCAAGTGTCCAACATGAAATTAAAGGATAAAGAAAGTATTGTGTATATAGACAATAAAATATTATTCAGCCATAAAAATGATATCCTGTCATTCATGGCCATATGGACAAGCCCAAAGGACATTATGTTAAGTGAAATAAGTCAGAAACAGAAAGTTAAAGACCATACATTCTTATTCACATGCAATAGCTAAAAAAGTTGATCTCACAGAAGTAAAGAGTAAAACAGGTTACTAGAGACTGGGAAGGGTAGGCAGGAAGTAGGAAACAGAGATACATTTGTTAAAGGATACAACTTTACAGCTACATAGGAAGAACAAATTCCAGTGTTCTCAAGCACTGTAGGATGATTATAGTTAACATTAACATATCCTGTATTTTCAGATAACTAAAAGCAAGAATATTGAATGTTTCCAACACAAAGGAATAAGTGTTTCAGATGATGGATATGTTAATTACCCTGGTCTTATTGATATGACCCTGGTCATATTGATATATGATTGAATATATCAGAACATCACTATGTACTCCATAATGTGTATAATTATTATTTGTCAATTTAAAAAGTAAATTTTTAAAAAATGATTTTATTATAAGAGCTTTGGTTGTACTATGGGAAATAAGAGAGATGATTCCTGCATAAACTTTATTTGTAAGATTTTTTTCCCATTTTATTCTTAAATAATATTTTTAAGGATATTATCACCTAAAAATGATAAAATATATAAAAGTAAGTTATAAAACATAGGAATATGTAGTATTACTATAGTCTTGTGAATAAAGGTCCATGACAATTTAGATATCAGAAATTATATTTTCAACTACAGGGAGTCAGTGTTCCTTGAACAGATACCATTTGAACTGAAATTTGAAAAGTGAGTAGAATTTAGCAACACAGACATCAAGTATCTACTAATTCAGATGATTAGTAAGTACTACCTATGTTTTATAAGATTTTCAAAAGTTCTTCTCATTTATCCTGGAATTGCAGATAAGTCCCAAAGTAAGTAAAAGAATTGGACATTCTGAAGAAGGCCACCAACCAGACACTCCCTGAACACTGCAGCAGAGTCAGTCATCTACTTTCATCACCACCCTGTGCCACTCTTCTTCCTTTTCATAGCCACACACTGGTAGAGGACTGCAAAGATATAAGGAGGATATTGGCTAGGAAGGAGGGGTGTTCTCTCTCTAAGATATGCAAGGAAATAGCTTCACAGGAAAATCACTCAGAGTTGAGAATTTGTGCAAGAAGGTACAATTGACTTTTTATATCCTTGTTAGATCTATATGTAGGCAGAACATTTCTGGATCTGCTCCTGTATTCATGTAGTCTTAAAGAGAATTGGAAAGAGATGGCAGAGTTTAGGAAAAACATGAGACACAGCCTACTGTCTTATGTTTGGCCATGAAAATTTCCCCTTTAGCAAGAAGCTACCTAGGCAGATGGAAGTCTTACCCAACAAGTCTATTCATCATGCATGGGAATTCAGGCAGTAAGAGGCTGTGGGATCAACCATGGATGGGAAGAATTAAGGCAAGGGAGGGAGTAGAAGAGGTTTAGCCACAAAAGATCTCCCATGGCAGTAAATCTTGCAAGCAAGCGCCCTCCAAAGAACCTACACATGTACCCCATAAGAGAATCAGCATTTTGGTACCAGCCACACAGAAAACACTGATGCTCCGTCAGTGTTGGTCAAAGAAGTAGCAACAACCAATAAGCAGCAGCTGTGAATTAATTTCCTCAAATCTCCCCCTAAATTAGGAAAGCTAAAAAGGAGACACAGAGAGACATAGTAAGAACAGCCACATTCAATTCCCCATCCAAACCCCTCCAGTCAAGAGCCTAATCAGTGATGGTGGGGACGAGGAGAGCTTTGAGGTATATGAGAGATTCGATTTTTAAAATGGATTAGACTTGTTATTAATTAAAAGAGGCAGGAAAAGTTTGGCTTCTGTTCACACGTCCAGAGAGAGAAAAGGGAATTCGACACAATCATTTATTTAAAGCAACTGTATTTTTTAAATTCTACATTTTATTTCTCAACAAAATATAGAATTTTAAATCAAGATCCTTTCTTTTTTTGTGAAAAAAAAATTTACATAAAGCCACATTTCTTTATAGTGGAAGTTTAAAAAAATGAAGTTGAGTTAAAAAATGAAGTTAAGGAAAATTAATAGGAATTTCAAGCCAGATAATGCTGATGAAAAAGATGTTATATTAATAGCAATAGCTAACTTTATATGTCAAGCCGTGCTCTAAAAGCTGTACCTGTTGCTATGGTTTGAATATTTGTCCCCTCTAAATCTCATGTTGAAATCTGATCCCATGATGGTGATGGGGCCTGGTGGGAGGTGTTTAGGTCATAGGGGCAGTTCCCTCATGAATTAATTGGTGCCCTTTCTGTGGTAGTGAGTGACTTTTATACTATTACAAGATCTGATGGTTAGACAGAACCTGGTACCTCCTCCCCCCAATCCCCTCTCTCTCACTCCCTCTCTTACCATGTAACAAACTGGCTCTCCCTTTGCCTTCTGACATGAATGAAAGCTTCTTGAGACCCCAGCAGATGCTCAGCAGATGTTGGCCATGGAAATTTGTACGTGCAATCTATAGAACTTTGAGCCAAATGAACCTCTTTTCTTGATAAAGTACCCAGCCTCAGTTATCCCTTTATTTATAGCAAAGCAAAATGAATGAATACACTTGTATCATCTCATTTAATTCCTGAACCAGCTCAAAGAGGCATTTCAATCAAATGAGATGGATCCCATTTCACAGATGTGAAAACTGGGGCTCAAGGAGGTTAAGTAACTTGCTCAAGGAGATAAATTTAGAAAGTAACAGAACTGTAACCTGGCATTCTGATCCCATAGCCCTTGCTCTAAACTAAGTTTTGCTGTCAATGAAGTCTGCTTTATGTTCACTACTTTTACTAAACTCTATGCTACTTCAAAGACCTGTCTTTAGTTTCACAGTCTCCACAAAACCATTCTTTTAATTCTCTATAATCAATTTATCTTTGAATTTCAACTCCCTTTAAATTCTTACAATACATTCTAGATTAGGGATAATTTCATTTACTTTTTTTGTACCCCTCCCTCCATCCCAGACTTCCTTGTTCTTCCTGACCCTACACCTACCTTGAAAATCATGAAACACATCATAAAGAGCATAGACAAGCTTAATTCACACATGTTGACTGATTTTTCTTTACCTATTATTTTGTAAGCTATAATAGAAATCTGACAGAAAAAGGCCCGTAAATTTCTATAAGTTTCAATACTTTTCCTACTACCTATTCTCAATTAACACAATTTAAATACCATTTAGATGGCAGCTGGTGCTCTCTTTTAAATCATTTAATACTTCTGTAAATCTATTTTTGAACTCATTTTATGTCTAATAATCATTCTATTCGAGTAGCAGTGAGCCATGTTGTATGACACCCTGGCTCTGCTGGAGAGCTGCTTCCTTTGAAAAACGGTTGACAAGTACCAAATTTATTCTGCGTAAATTGTTTTTATAGCAGCCTGATGTTCTTCAATCTTTTCTTAAATTGAACACTGGTAAGATACAATGTAAACTGCCTTGCAGCTACATTGGATTTGCCATGCTGGCTCTCCACACTTGAAATTAGATTGATGTTTCATTTTACACAAAGGATATTTTAAATAGCACTGAGTACACCTCCATACTACTCACAAAGCATACTTCCTCATTATTTCAATGTTTCTTCAGTTAAAAAAAGACAGACAGAAACTTGATTACTCCTTTGGGTTAGAAGAACAACTCATATTTTCAATGAGCACTCAAAACAATGGGTTTTCGCAGACCGTACTTCCAAATCCACAGCTATGGCAGGGATCCCTGTGAGCTCATTAGATGGTTGTTAAGTGACAGAGTTGAAATATGAATCTTTAAAAGAGGACTCCAATTTATGGTTGTATTTTATCAAAATAAAATATGCTGAAGGAGGGAAATATATTCATGAAAACACTTTTTCTCTGAGATATTTTTCAAGGCAGCAGCTTTTTGAGTCCAGTTTGCCAATTGTCATCAATTCATCTTCTTAAGCACATAATTCAATCTATTCAATGTTGTACTATGGCAGTACTGATGAGCTCTTAATTCTTCCCTATTTATTATAGCAAATGTAGCACTGACCTTAATAAAGCATGTATTAAGACAAAAATGTCAGTGCCATATTTTAAAACAGTTTAAAGTACAGAAGTTCCAAAGGTCAACATGATATTTGCAAGTGGGTCATTCAAACACGTATTAAGTTTTAAAAGAAAGTAAGTGGAATCTCTCGATAATTTGATAGATTTTTACTTTTTAAACAGGGATATGCAGGAACAGCTAAAGTTCAGAAATTATAGAGATGTTCTGATTTTACTTTGACTGTCATGAATCTCTTTAAATTTCCAAAATTACTTTCTCATGTAAATAGTTGTTTAAAGTTGGAGAGTGGGAAATATAGGCAGTCAACTGATGTTGGCCCTTACAATTAGCATAATATGAACTGATTTTAAGGAAATTGTTAACAAAATATATTATTGTCTGAGAACAGTGCTGTATATATGGTTGGCTCTGAAAATTTTGTTGAATAAATCTATTACATTAGTTACTTATGGAGTAAATTAGCTGAATTGAGTTGAGTGGATAGTTTTGAATTCTCTGTATCATAGAAGTCTGAAGATGAAATAAGTTATGAAATTAATTTAATCATAGGTTTTTGACAGCCTGCTTTATTCAAGATTCCCTATTGGGCTCTGTGAAGATGAGAAATATTTAGAACAGGCCACCCCTGTTTTCAAGGAGTTTAAAACTCTCTAGGAAGAATAAGAGACAAGCAAATAATGTGTATTTCATTTAATCTCAGACTTGTTTAACTTCTGACTCTGTAATAAGATTATTCTGTATTATCCCAAGCTAATGGCTGCTCTCTGGTCACTGACCACTGCCAGCTCTGTTACTATCTCAGTGCAACCTATTCTTCTGTAAGATTGGAATGTAGTTGGAAAGTTCTTCATTGCACTGAGCTAACATTTGTTTCTTTATTATTTCTTTCCATTGATTTTGTGTTCTGGTCTTTTAAATCAAGAACAATTTATTCCCTCTTTTTCAGGATAATCTTTCAGATATCTGAAGACCCATCTGTCCCTATTTTGGTCAATTCACTTCAACAAATGCCTTTATCTTCTCTTCCAGCTAAACCTCTTTAGTTTCTTTTTAAAAATATCTCAATTTAATGACATTTTGAGATACTCCTGCCCCTCCCCTCATCTTATCCCATTTGTCTTATTCTGGTTGGGAGAAAAAGCCCATGTGGTTTGGAGATGAAAATGATTAACACAGTCGCGTGATATAGAATAACTATTATTGGAGGTTGAACTGCACTGTGCACAAAATGCCATAGTAAATTATAAGGATAGAATGTTCACTGTTCTTTAAGGATTTTTCTTGTGAGTCAAATTTTTAGAAAACTTTAAAAATCTACCCTGTTAGTGCTCACAATCTGGATGTATGGGTGTTGCTGATGCTGAAAAATGCAAAGCAGTGTTCTCCACGTGGCAGACACACAAAGATTGCCCTTTCATTTTCTTCTGCAGCCACCATCTAAGAATCTGTTTCATTTCCTCACAGTCTGTTTGACACCTTTACTCAAAAAGCCACCCCATCTGTGATGCTTCATGCCATATTGTTCTGTCTACCAGTGATGCTTCCAATTTGTTCCCAGCTCTGCCATGCCACTTGAAATGGGTTGCCATGTCGCTAGAAAGCTTCTTAGTTCAACCTGCAATTCAGCTGCCACTTGGGTTTCTGATTTTGTATGCTGATTATGTATCTCCCATGGAGAAGAGGTATACAACCACAACTGGCTGCTGTTTCAGACTGACTGCTTCAGATTATTCTTGGCCGTTATCAGGTTGCCTCATTTTATGCTAATTATGGTTGGCTGGTGACATTCATGAGCTTTAGGGATCCCACTCGAGCATCAAGGTTATGTCAGAGACCTAGCAGGCGCCTTGAAGATCAGACACACCACTGCACAAACCCACATTTGGGTCTGTCCCTAGGGATATGATTTTGTTTTAATCAATATCTTTTTGTCTTGTCAATTGGCACAGCTCTACAAATCTTGCAGTCTGCAGGTTCGATGATAGTATTGGACTCTACTGTTCATGATCATTTTGGGAATGAAAAAGTTATTTTGTAGTTTCCATTTTTTTCAGGCTTAGAAATAACAGTATTGACAATGATGACAACAAATTCCCACACAAAACACACTAGAACAGGACCCCTTCGACCAAGACCCCTTTCTTCACCCTTCTTAAGAGCTGTCTCAGACCCCAGGACATCCTCCAACCTCTCTTCAGAACAGCGTGAGGCAGTGAGGACATAAACATTAGATGCACAGAGATCCCAGGCCTATGGCTAACTATTATGCAGACTTTGAACAGCACATGTTAATCTGAGACAATAATACTGACTTCAGAAAAGTGTTATTGCTAAGAATTATGCTAAGAATTAAATGCAAATTAAATTGAGGCCTGGATGTATTCTGTCTTTACTCTGTACTCCCAAACCAAAATGGTGTACTTTTCTAGTGAGATCTTCTCTCATGCTCCATCAGAGTCATTGGGTATTTTCTTAACACCCTGGTAGAAGGTACTCTGTCTCTCACACCCTTATTTTCCCAGCCATGAATAATGCAATATTTTTAGTAAATTCTCTTATCTAGAACTTGCCTAAGGCATGAGTCTTCCATATGTGATTTACCTCCCAGGAACACAAAGCTGAGCTCAAGGTCTGTGAGTAAAACATTAGAGAATAAGCTTAATTACTTAGTTACCATTTTCCACCTCCAACCTGTCTGTTCCCCTCTTCCTGGAAGTTACAGTAATTTTAATCTATAACAAATCTTGGTAAATATTTTCCTTGTTGTTCCCCAAAATGCATGTCAGCAACACTAGCTCTACAGAATGATACATAGGATTAGTGAAAAAAATGGTCTACATGATCAAATAAGTTTGAAAAAGCTCTGTTTAAGCACAATTGAAAAGGTTTTTCTGGTTGTAGGACTTGTTAGCACTTCAAATATACTAATATTCTTAAAAGGAGAAGGAATAAAGTAGATAGTCCTCATATTGCTTATTTTTTCTTTACACTTGAAATCTGAGAGGGGATTACCTCTCAGATAAAACGCTGATCTAATCCAAACAAAAAAGAGGCTCAAAAAGCCATTTTTATTTCACTGTGCTTCATAATCATAACCCCAAGAACCACAAGGAAAGAAAAAACTAGAAAAGCAACACAGGTGACATGCAGCAAACATGAGCAGAGGAAGATTGTGTTTTAATCTATCCACAAACCATCTGTAAAACTCCCTGTCCCTTTAAGTCAGTTTTATCGAATCCTGCCTCATTTCTGCAGTTGCCTGGCTACTTTCACTCTCCCAGACACATTTAATCTGATCTGATAGTAACAATTTTATTAGTTACAGTTATATATCTGAATCTGGCTGTTTGAAGGGCAATGCCTTCCTATGGGTTGAATTCATCTGTTGAATGAATGAATGAAGTCCTAACTCCTAACATCTCACAGTGTGCACTTATTTGGAAATAGAGTCATTGTAGAAGCAATTAGTTCAGTTAAGATGAGGCTTTACTAAAGTATGGTGGTCCCCATTATCCAATATGAGTGGCATCCTTATAAAAAGGGGAAATTTGCGGCAGGGCACGGTGGCTCACATCTGTAATCCCAGCCCTTTGAGAGGCTGAGGAGGACGAATCACAGGATCAGGAGTTTGAGACCAGCCTGACTAACATGGTGAAACCCCGTCTCTACTAAAAAAGTACAAAAATTAGCTGGGTGTGGTGGCACGCGCCTGTAATCTCAGCTACTCAGGAGGCTGAGGCAGAAGAATCGCTTGAACCTGGGAGGCAGAGATCGCAGTGAGCCGAGATCATGTCACTACACTCCAGCCTTGGCAACAGAGCAATACTGTCTCAAAAAACAAAAACAAAAAAGAAGCTGGGGGCAGGAATTTGACCACAGAGGAAGCCATGCATATAGGGAGAAAGTGTATGTGTAGACAAAACAGAGACCAGGTGATGCTTCTACAGGCCAAGAATCTTTGGTGTCAAAGATTGCCAGCAAACCACCAGAAGCTCAGAGAAGGGCAGGAAGCAGAGCCTCCCTCGCAGCCTCCGAAGGAACCAATACTGCCAACACCCCGATCTCAGACCTCTAGCCTCTAGAACCATGGGAAAATACATTTCTGCTGTTTAAGTCACTCAGTTTTGGTACTTTGTTACAGCAGCTTTAGCAAACTAATATGTGTACCTAACATTTCTAAGAGGAAATATCATCACTTATCTGGCTTACTTACTTCTCTTACCCCAGTCCTACTCCCGGTACCATCCTGGTTGGCCACCTTCTCCTAGGTTCCTGTTTCTTCTATGAGAAGTTCAACAAAGTCAGGGAGTCAAGGCTTATTTGCTGTGTACTTACATCTGCTTGGGTCTTAAGCCTTAGTTCTATTTCTGTGAAGCATTAGACCAGTGAGCATGGAGCTGGCCACATTCAGATAATTGTGTCACTTAGCCTTTGGGTTGTTAGTTGACTAGATTCTCTAGCTTCACATATTATGAACACATAGGACAATAAGGCTATGATAAGAAGTAAATATTTATGTGTCTGTAGGCAGCAGCATATAGTAGCTATTATTTATAGGTGCAGAAATTAATATCAAAGAGAAATACATTTTGCTTTTAAAATAGCATCAACCCTAGACACTTACAATGACTACATTATGAAGTTAATTAATAAAAGCACTGTAACTTTTAGGGGCATGATTTTTATGATTTATTTATATGGACTTTTAAAATTAAATATTTGATTCTCTGTTTATAGACCATGATTATCTCTTTACACTGTAGTTTTGTCTGCTTACAACAATGATTTTGATTCTCTTGAACTCAGACCTTGATGAATCATTCTTATAGCTGCTCTCTGTAAGAACTGAGTCATCAAAAAGAATATTTGTTCATGAAAGGGCATGAGCCAGCAAAGGGTATTAACTATTTTGGGATCACCTTTCAGAAAAACCTAAGAAAACCTGTGGACTCTTCCCCCTTAAAAAATAAAAATTGTTTATTTTCTATATAATTGCAAATGTCCACAGAACCATAAAGTCTATAATTAAATTGCTTAGAATTCCAAGGGCTCTATGTTAAGAATTCCAAAACAATATCATCCATCCTCATTCATATGCCTCTCAGGGGAGAAGAGGGCTGTTTTCCGCCCATGAAAAGAACAGTTAACAAAGAATTGAGCTGATAGAATCAGCATCTCAGAAAAGATTTTAAAAAATAGATATTCAGATTCTCTAGTGGATGTATCGCAAGGAAAAAGAGTCACAATTTCTCTGAATGGATCTTGGCAAAAGAAACAAATATGCTTAAGGGTTCCAGAAGCGGATTTGCTCACACACTACTTCCAGCTTTTATCTCTGAAGTGGTGTATATTCAGCGGATCCACCTGTCCAGCATCAGCTCCTCTTTCTTTTGATGACAATATCCATCTTTCCTTCTGTGGCCTTAGTCTTTTCTAACTTAATCATTTGGTTCAGTTATGGCTGAACCCATCCCAGCTGCAGAGTTTGGCATATAATTGAAAGCTGGCTTGTGAGCGTATTCTACTTCCTGCTTGCAGCATTTGGTTCAGGGAAGGATCTTTGAGCTAATCTGGGACTTGCAACTTACATTCAACTTTTAGGACAAAGAAGCCCTCTCAGGGTAGCTAGGCTGTTAGGAGTTAGTCATGGAGCTGCTGGTGATCTTTTGGTCACCATGAGGGGAAAGCAAGCATGTCTACTAGTAACACCAAGAGAGAACGGCGAATATCCAGGAGATGGAAGCCAGTGCTGAGGATATCATACCTAGCTGTGTGGAACAGAACCACTCTGCACCTTTCTTCCCAGAAGCCCAACCTAGGAGGCTGACCTGTGGAGACCACATAGAGTACCTCTCTGGTTTTCAGATGGGGTCAGGCACGGGGGAGCCACAGCAAAGGTGAGATGAGGGGTTTGATCCTCTGGGTCCCTCGATAGGGTTGTCTCAGGCTGGCTCTATCAGGCCCTTCTCAGGTTCTAGCAACTTCTTCCTCTCATATCATTGGGCTTATAGGTGGTAACAGTTCTTCTGCTAACCCTGGGTTACTGTTCTAGCTTCTTTTCATTCACTTCTCCAACATCTTCACAATGGTTCTTGTGTACGTAAACTGTTCTGGTTATTTTAATATGAGCGTGCCAACTGTTTCCTGTTGAGACGCCCAATGATACACCAGCCTTGCCTGAAATCAGCTCAACCTTAGACGTTTCATATACATGACCATATACATTCTATCTTTTTGTTTAATCCATCTAGACAAGTGTTTCTATCACTTGCAACCAGAAAGAGTCTTGACTAATACAATCTATCTTAACCCCTTGGGCCACCTTGTGCATTCTACTTGGAAAATAATTGCTTTAGAAACATGGACAGACACATTACGGGAGTCAAAACTCACTTAGGTTGGAATGTAATTTTCAAACAAATCCATCATGTCACTCACGATCTATTAATCCTTGTCCTGTAGAATTAAAGCAACCCTGCTGCCCATGTTTAAAAAATTGTGACCCCTACTGCCTGTAGAATTTCAACCAAATTTTTATGCATAAAGTTTCTAGCACATAAAAGTGGTATGAATCAGACCAAAAACATACTTGTTCCAATTAAAAGGTGTGAAAAGAGCAAAGAGAAATGGCCTTTTATATTTACTTAACTCGGCAGCTGAGCAGTTCATTAGCAAATCCTGAAATGCACGTAGGTCATAAGCTCCAGGAACGTGAAGACTGTTTTATAAAGCAATCTTAGAAAGGCAACCTTTAAGTCAAAAGTACTATTCCCTGGTGAGGTTTATTAATTGAATCATTTGTTTACAAAAGTTGAACGTGGCTCTAAGTGGCAGTACTGTTTGCACAGTGACACCAATATTGGGAAAGCTTATGGGTAATGCATTCGTAATGTAGAAAAAGATGCTGCCTGAGTCAGGGGTATTTGTTTAGCATATTGAAATCCAACAACTCCCTAAGCATGAATTGAATTAGCTTATTAAAGTTTAAAGTAGTCTTTAAAAATATTGCTAATGAGTACCATGAAGTCAAGATATTTACCACCTTCTCAAACTTGCCAGAGATTTAATGTGAGTCCCTGGTTGAATAATGGAAAAGGTTAAAAAAAATTGGTGTGGTAGGGTGTTCAGTTCCCAAGTTATACCTCTTTACTTCTTGAATCAAGGTGAAATTTTACTAGATGTGATTTCTAGAATGAGGACTTAATTGTTGTCAGCAAACATTTTCCTTTATTTAAATTACAATTCCTTGTAGAGAATGTGGCAAGAGGAATAAATATACTGATTAAAATTATCCTTTTAAAAAATTTAGCTTTGCCTGATGACTCACTCATGGGTTCTAATTTTGAGTAAGTCAGTTCTGAGGTTGAATGAAAAGTTAACACATTTTGATTGTTCTCTGATAAAATATAGAATTGTGTTTTCTATGTGTGGAGATAATTCTCCCACTGAAAGATGTTTTCCCTTTCATAGAGAATGCCTTTGACAGACCATGCAGGTAGGTGGGACTAACTCACAGTGGACTGTGTGTAAAAAAGAAGTGTGCTGTTTTGTGCTAAGGAAGCAGACATATCTCCTCCAGGCTCTTTTCCCTTTAGAGAGCTAGATCTAAATGATAGCGAAGTCTAGAGCCTCAAAAGGAAAGAAACCTGGATCATTGCCTGAACTACTGAGTGGTGGTGAGAAGCCCAACAGTGACATCCACCTTGGACTGTTACATGAGCAAGAAGTAGAATTCTTATTGCACTTGAGCCATACATATTTGGCCTTAGTGTTTTTAAATGTACATTTGGCCTTCTCTAATGAACACATTATACCTTTTGAATCAGTTAACCATGGGCTATCTAAATCTGACCCCACCAGGCAGATAAACTCCAACATCTACAATAGGGCATATTTACCTGGCTGAACAAGACTCAGACACTGACAGTATAGAAAATATTCCTCTCCCTCAGTCCTTCTGCATGTTCTAATGATATGTATAAAACCATTTGTCTACCAATTAAAGGAAGGGGGCATTTAGCTAAAAGTAAAAGCCAGTAGAAGAAAGAAGAGGATAGCATGAGGTCTGCTTGCAGGAACAGTTAGGATAAAAACAACTCCCTTACCTGTCTAGGCACAAGATTTAGATTTGAATTCTCATAAATGGAGGAGAGAATCAGAAACAAACAGAAGGGTTCACCACTGGCTGGAAACTTGATATGATAATAGATACAAGTAGTTCTGTTTGGGGACCAGGAGATAAGACCTGACCAAGAGTTTAAAGGACACTTAATCTTCCTACCTCTGTCTAGAATTTAGCACAAACCAGGGTATCTTTGGGAACACTTGGATACGGGATACTTGGCCTAGGCATTGTCATCCTCAAAATGGCACCATCAGCGGGAGCAATGGTTAGACAGAAAACAGCTTCCCTCCCTGACACAATAGGAATGGCTGACAATATTTGCCCATCATTTTTTGGATGTCAAACACTGTCATAATAGTTTTATAAATACAGGTCTGAGTATTTCTAATCTGGAAATCTGAAATCTGAAATGCTCTAAAATCTGAAACTTTTTGAGTACTGACATGCTCAAAGGAAATGCTCATTGGAACATTTCAAATTTCTGGTTTTCAATTTGAGATGCTCAACTGGTTAATATAATGCAAATATTCCAAAATTTAAAAAAAAAATCCAAATTTGAAACATTTCTGGTTCCAAGCATTTCAGGTTAGGGATACTCAGCCTGCATCTCAACTATTCCTCATAACATTACAGTGTGATAGCAATTACTAAGAGGTAGGAAAGTAGTATTATTTCTGTTTTATAAATTAGGAAATGGATACAGAGATTAAGTAACTTGCACAGTGTCATGTAGCTAGGAAGTGACAAAGCTAGAATTCAAATCCAGGGAGTTAATTGCTGTGCTATATACTCTCCTGTACCCCCACCCCAATCCACAGGAATGGGTTTCCCAGAAGCAAGGAAGCCTATTACTAAAATAAGCATTCCAGTCTCAAGAGATCAGCAAACCCATCTAGAAATAATCAGGAACCCTCAGAGAGGGGTTAGTACTACATGGAATTTCAGCTGGGTAGAGGCTTCAAATCATAATTTGGGCAAAAACATAAATACCACCCCTTTCAGCAGTCATGGTCTGGTGAGTATATGGTACTTCTGCATTTTATTAACTTATCAGTTCCTTTCTAGGTCACAGTCAATATGATTATGCCACAAGTAAATAAATGACATAGATTTAAACTACCAGATGTTTAACTGTAGGGAAATAAATTAGAATAGTTGAAGCAGAGCTTCAAGGTATTTTTTTTTATGGTTATAAAACAATCTGGGCCACTTATATATAACAGATGAAATGTAAAGACAAAGAAGAAAACTGTACATTAGGCCAGTGAAAGAAAAAATGGATTTCTACAGTGATCAGTGCTGTTACTTATCTAACTATTCCTTTGGGGTTAAGGGTGACTTCCTCCATGAAGCTCTTATTTATGTGATGATATATGACTAATGAGGACAATCTGGCTACATATTTCCCTAGGGAATGGGTGGACCTGGGTGGTTAATTTCATGTGTTGTTTCTGCTGATCCAATTCTTCTCTTTTTGTAGTTGAAGAATTGAAAAATACTGTATTTCTTGCTGTGGATTTTTATTCTCCTTTTTCAATACTGGTGGGGAGAGGATAAGCCCTGGGTCTTTTGAATCCTGGACTTCTAATTTGAGCTGCCTAAATGACTGTAATGGTGTGGCTTAGGGGATCAAATCACCATAGTGTTCTGTTCCCATATTTACCTGGATAATTGGCCACCTGCATTTCATATCTCAACTTCTAAATATTCCCAAGGAGCTCTTAGTAATATCTCACAACTGCTACGACTAATTATCCATTGTAAGGCTCTGTGCTTTTTCTAGCTTCTACACTTGCCCTCTTTCAGCCTGTTTTCTACACAACAGTCAGAGTGACCCTTTTTTGTAAAAGATAAGTCAGATCTAGTTACTCCCCTGCTGAGAACTCTGGAATGCCTTCCTAGCACACTGAGAGAAGTATCCAAGGACCCTAGAAAATCTGCCTCTGGCTGCCCTATCCCTCACCGTTTCTGGGCCTCTGTTCCTATGGCCTATTCCTTTTTTGCTTCAGTATGCCAGCCTTCCCACACACCATAGTTTTCATCTGCCAGCTCTTCCCCAGGTCCTCTCTCGGCTCATTCTCACATGTCACTCAGGCCTCTACTCGGATGCTTCCTCCTCAGAAAGGGCTTCCTTCACCAAGTCTTCTCAAACAGCACCGCTGGAGAATATGCAACCCCTTATCCTCCCTCATTTTTCTTCTTATCACTACCGAGCATTATAACATATATTCCTTGTGTATTTATTGTCTTTATTTCCAGTAGGATTTACATTTTATGGTCTAAATTTAGCTGTTTTGTTTACTCTTATATCTCTAGTGCTTATAAAAGTCTTAACACATTGTAGGTAATAAATAATATTTTGTCAAAAGAATGAATAAATGAGAAACAGTGATAGTTTTTGAAGTGATTGATTCATCATGACTCTAAGTGCTCAAGATAGGTACACTGAAATTGGTATTGGATTAGGATACGTGGTTATTAATATGATCATTAATTCATTCAATAAAATGTTACTGTCTACAAAATGCCAGGCACTGTTGTGGATGACTGAGATATTTCAATGAACAAAAAGTCCCTGCCCTAGTGAAGTTTATATTCTTGTGGGAGAATAGAGACAGAAAAATAAAACAATGTTTTTTAATAGAAGCTGGGAAAAGCACAGGGCCTTACAAGGGACAATTAATTTCAGCCATTGTAGGATATTAATAAGAGCTCCTTGGTAAGTTTTGGGAACTGGGATATAAAACCCAGGTGCCAATCATCCAGGTAAATGTGGGAGAGAAACAACATGGTGATTCAATCCTTTCAGCCTCACCATCACCGACACTTAGGAAGTTCAGATTAGAAGCCGGCACTTAATACACACTCAATACACACAGAAATTACCTTTCCTATGATTAAAAAGAAAAAAAAAACCTAATTGTTTTGATTAAGTGACATTTCAAAAGAAGAAAACAGGCCAGGTGCAGTGGCTCATGCCTGTAATCCCAGCACTTTGAGAGGCCGAGGTGGGTGAATCCCAAGGTCAAGGGTTTGAGACCAGCCTGACCAAGGTGGTGAAACCCCGTCTCTACTAAAAATACAAAAAAGTTAGCTGGGCATGGTGGCACATCCCTGTAACCCCAGCTACTCGAGAAGCTGAGGCAGGAGAATTGCTTGAACCCAGGAGGCAGAGGTTGCAGTAAGCCAAGATTGCGCCACTGCTCTCCAGCCTGAGTGACAGAGGGAGACTCCATCTCAAAGAAAAAGATCGAAAAATAGAGAGTTCTGGGATAGTGCATAAGAGAAGACCCTGTGATAAGGGGGCACCAGGGACCTGAAGGAGGTAAGGGAGTGAGCAGAGAGAGGAGCTTTCCAGGCCCAGTGAAGCACAGTTAAAAGGCCCAGAAGCAGGAGTAAGGGGGCCAGAAGGCCAGAGTGCTGTGAGCAAACTTGGAAGGCAGTAGGAGATTAACTCAGAGAGGTGGTGGGTGGGGCCATGTAGGGCCAGCTAGGTCATAACAGACACATTAGCATGTACTGAAAGGGAGATGAGAACCTGCAGAGGGGTGAATTTGGTCATGCTGGCCATTTTTTGGAACTACTAGAATGGTGTTAGGAAGTTACTATTAGGAAGTTTTGGAGCTATTCCAGTAATCCAGGTGAGAAATAATGGTAGCTTAGAGCAGGGTGGTAGTGATAGAGGTCAGCTTCTAGAAACAATTGCATATCCGTGTCTTACCTGATTTATAGGGCCATGTGGGCCTGTGAGCCTCTTCTGAGTGAAAGCTTATTTAATAGTTCCTTGCAGTCTCTTTTATCTGTCCATAATGATGCTGCTACCATTTTGAATGTTTTTCACTCACAGACTATTTCTGCAGAATTAAAACTTAGCTAAATGCTCATCTTTTGTTCCCTGGGGGTTACATGTTCCAATTAGAGTACTCAACATTAAATCCCCCTTCGATGCTTTATTTTAAACAATTTCAATTATTTTATCCAGGTGAATTTAATTTAATATGAAAGACATTTGCTCTCCAGATTTGCAATTCTCAGTTCTTACCCTCATTTCTCTTTCAGAAAAAACAGTGCTAACCAATAGCCATGTGGACTCTGTCATAAAGTTTTGAAAGAAGATGGAAATTCAATGATCATTTCTATTTAAAAAAAAAGATCTTGCCCTGAAACATTACAATTATCATGCACCTAGTATGGATTAGATTTAGGAATTTTTATTTTAATGACTTTATAGAGACACTTAATCTCACAGAGCTAGAATACTAATTACTGTACTGTATTATAATAGGAAAAACAGAAAATTACTCAAATTTTAATTATGATATTCAGTTTTAAACAAGTGTATAATAATTGACTTTGTGTGCAATAATTGATTTGTCATTTAAGCAGTAATTTTTTATGCAAATGGACTACTTTGTATGTGTGAACCAGTTATTATAAAATTAATTACTGAATATAATATCTTGCAGAACTGACTACCAAGAGGAGTTTTTCTAACTGGCTTATCCATTCATGAGAAAGCTGGGTTTTTATGTACAGTGATGAGCTTTATAACCAAGAGAAATTAAACCACATTCTACATGCCTGCTAAATGTGCCTTTCATTGTAATTATTCTTTTCAAGTGCATTATAAACACTTTTCCTCAAGGCTCTTCATTAATGAATTTTCACAGTAACCCTAAAAGCTAGTTAAGCATTTTAAATCTTCCACATTTTGGAGATGTGGGAATTTACTCTGTGACTAAATATTAAACATTTGGCTAATATTCACTGCGAAGTATCACTAGCTATATTTACTAGTCTGGATTCCCTTATAAAAGGAGACAAATCTGTATTGTATGTTTATCTCTGCAAATAGAGAAATCGAAAAGACAATTGAGGATTGTTATTAAGGCATAGACTGGTATGGGGAGAACCCAGAAGACCCATGAACATGTGTGCACATCTGCATAGCTCGTGGCTACAGATGGGCATCATAACACAACCACGAGAGGACAACAGAAACTTCTGGGAACTTCTTTAGGCCTTTTCAAATCCTCAGATCTTTTGGTCATCTTAGCCTGCATTTCTGGACTAAGCCTTATGATACTATTTTCTCTCAATTCCCATGCTTGCCCTAAAGCTTGCCACTAAAAGAAGCTTCACATTTAATTCTTTAAAACAATTTTTTTGAAATCAAAAGTAGCTCAGAATTGAGACTACAGAAGCTAATCAATCACAGAAATATATTTTACACATTTGCTTTAAGATATACGGCTTTCCCTAATATTATCAAGAAATTAGTATTTTCTCTGTATGATTTAACATATCATAGTTACAAGAACTCTGTGAGACAGGGATGGATCTGGGCTGTTTATTTAACAGTGTATCCCCAGCATCTAGACAGTGTCTGGCATGCAATAGGCACTCAACCAATATTTGCTGAACAAACACGTGGTTACAATACATCACCTTTGATTTCTATTAGGAACTAAAGATGCTGAGTCAGTATTACAAGAGTGAGAAAGTTTGCATGGAGTAGACAATTTTAATGTTGATACTAAAAATGTGTATTATAGGAAAAGTAGTTATAAGCTGACTCTCATCTCAATGCATTTTGTGATCACTCACAAAGGCTTCTTTAAAACTTGTTAAATGATGTTTAGAACACTAAAAAGGATTTCTTCTCAAAAGAAGTTACACTGAAGACAATATCAAAAAGTGATTTATAGCAAGGGAGATAGAAATGACTTGAGCTCAAATCTCAGTTCTATGATTTAGTGACTTCAGGCTCCCTGATCCTCAGCCTTCCCAGTCTGCCAGCCTTGAACCTCACTCTTAGAAGGCAAGTGTCTCTGTATCTGCCAACTGATCTCTACTTAGGTTTTAATTGTTAGTCCTCCCACTGTCCTCATCTGTAAAATGGGGATTGTAATACCCAGAGTTGTTTAATGATTGATCATGTAGTCAAACAGCTTCTTATATTTGTGGGAAAATAACCAACACAAATAGTAATTATTATTACTATTAATTTTAATAAATAGACTTGAATATCATATATTGGACCTATATCTGACCTTTGGAAACTAGGTCATTTTTCTTATACAATTCTTACTATTAAATGCAGATTATAGAAAATAGCACATTATTGAAACTCCATATTATCAACATTGAAAACACAAAAAGTTTGAAAAATGTATTCACCGAAAAAAGCAATCTTAAACTCAATAAAACGGATTGTTTTTCTGCATGTATGCTAATTCTAGGTCAACAACCTTACAGGTTAGATACATTTTGAGGAAATTTCTTCGTAAAAGTTTTAGACTTCTTTGTCTTATGTCTATTTTTCTTTAATTCATATCAGAGAAATTGCATCTCAGTCTAGCCATTAGACCTGATCCTTTTGACAATCTTTCTCTGTGACCTCTACCTAAAAACTATGACATGTAAAATTATAACCTCTTCTAGGGAAATATGATAGCTTGTGGGGAAATCATGAAGTGGAAAAATTCAGACTTGGAGGGAATCTTCTCCCTTCCATATCAGCCACTCCTAATGTCCTTCCCTGAAACCTGTACTGTGCATTTTCCCCACAGCATCACTGTACAGTGATCAGTTGCTCCTTACTGCAGTGTTAACTAATAATCACCAAAGGAGTTCTTCTCTACAGAAGCCTTTGAATGTGGCAGGGACTCTTGAATGTTTTAAATTAAAAAAAAAAAAAAATCAAGACCTAAGTAAAAAAAAAAAAAAAAAAAGAAATATCTGATTGTGTGCTATGGGCCTCTGACAAACGGTAGGGGATATAATAAGGTTGTGGGCAGGGTTTTTTGGAGGTGCTCTTAAATGTCCCCAATAGCTAGCTCTCACATAATCAACATTGTATTTATTATATTTTACTGTATGAAAATAATTTGACATGCAACATTTCATATGATTCTTATACCGAGTATACTGATTAGGGAAATATTATCATTTAACACATAGGAAATTAAAATATAATGCTCTGAAGGTATTTTCTAAATTTATCATAGTGACTGATTCTGAGAAGACTAAAAATGGCTTTCTCTATTATTTTAGTCATCTGTGACTCTTTTCTTTTTATCATAATCCTATAGGACCTACCATCAAAGTATTGCCAAAACCTGAGCTTTCTCTTTGTCACCACTGCTAACATGCTAATCCAAGTCACCGTAATTTTTCATCCAAATTATGTACTATCCTCCCAACTGGCTTTCCTGCTTCTGCCATGATTCCTTTTCTCAACAGAGCAGCCCAAATGGTCCTTTTGAAAGATGCCGGGTAAGTCAGGCCATGTCATTGATTTACTCAGCAGCTTCCAATGGCTTCCTATTTAGGCCATTGGGAGCTGCTACAGAGTCGAGTATAATGTCCCTATGATGACATGCACATTCTGGGCTGCTCTATTTGGTTCATAGGCTTTGCACTGTGTATCTGTGCACCAGGCTGAACCAGCTAATAGAGGTTAAAATCACTTTATCAAACTACATGTTCTGATGCATGACTAATATGTTACTTTTTCTTTCTTTTTTAAAATAAAATTAAAGTTTTGTGAGTAGATATTTATGGGGTACATAGATGTTTTGATACAGGTATGCAATATGAAACAAGCAAATCATGGGGAATGAATGGGATATTCATCCACTCAAGCATTTATCTTTTGAGTTTCAAACGATGCAATTATTGTGCACCTTTTTCTAAGTCTCACAGAGTTGCCATATAGGCCAGCAGAAGTCCCTCACTCAGCCACCTATAATCTTTCAGACCTTACCTCTCATCATTGATGCCCATCCCAAACCTACTCAATGCCCATCACTCTGGCCTAGCCACAATGACCTCCCTGCTCTGCCCTGAACATATCAACATTCAGACATCACATGAGCAGCACCCTTTGACTATACACATGTAGGAAAAGATGTGATGGGAATTTTTATGATTTTTATCAACGTCGTCATTTCCTTAGACCCACATGCAAAGTTTATCACTGCTCAACAGTGGCTAAATAGCCTACAGTTTCTAGAGGAAAAGAAACCTGTAGGAAGACATGTCCAGAGAGATTAAGATGGTCTCAATGCAGACTGACAGGGAAAGGCAAGGCAGCTACTAAAATAAAATGATGTTGAAGTTAATAAGGAGTACTTTTCCAGTATATCCTTCAAGACTCAACCACTTTGGCATTGTACGATGTTTTGGGAAAAGAAAATGACTGAATATGTGGGTGTAACCCAATGCAACTGATAATCCCTGGAGCCCCAGCACACACTATTATGACCTTTGTAAGAACTTGAGTCAGCAAGAGGATCACTGCAGAATGTACAAAGTCCACAGCGCTGTCCAAGAATCAACTTCAACAGCAGTACTATGTGGCAGCATTATACAATCTCAGTAGAGGCTAATTAAATTTTCCACATGTAGCTATGGAAAGTAATCGGAGAAGGGAAATAGGAATAGATCCTTTTTCACTGAAAAAAGTAAAAATAATTTACTTGCAAAAGCTATATTGATTTATGCCTGGACTTTATCAGCCAGTTCTATTAAAGACTTTGCTACTCATTGTTTAAGAAACTGTTAGGCTCACGCCAGTTAGAATGACAATCATTAAAAAAATCTGGAGACAACAGATGCTGGAGAGGATGTGGAGAAATAGGAATACTTTTACACTGTTAGTGGAAGTGTAAATTAGTTCATCCATTGTGGAAGACTGTGTGGCAATTCCTCAAGGACCTAGAAATAGAAATTCCATTTGACCCAGCAATCCCATTACTGGGTATATATCCATAGGATTATAAATCGTTCTACTATAAGGACATATGCACATGAATGTTCATTTCAGCACTGTTTACAATAGCGAAGACCTGGAACCAACCCAAATGCCCATTGATGATAGACTGGACAGGGAAAATGTGGCACATACACACCATAGAATACTATGCAGCCATAAAAAACAATGAGTTTATGTCCTTTGTAGGGTCATGGATGAACCTGGAAACCATCATTCTCAGCAAACTGACACAAGAACAAAAAATCAAACACCGCATGTTCTCACTCATAGGCAGGTGTTGAATAAAGAGAACACATGGACACAGGGAGGGGAGCATCACACACTGGGGTCTGTGGGGGGAATCTAGGAGAGGGACAGTGAGGGTGGGGAGTTGGGGAGGGATAACATGGGGGAGAAATGCCAGATATAGGTGATGGGGAGGAAGGCAGCAAACCACATTGCCATGTATGTACCTATGCAACAATCCTGCATGTTCTTCACATGTACCCCCAAACCTAAAATGCAATAGTATATATATTTATATTTTTATATGATATATATAAATATATATTATGTTTTATATAAGAATTTATATAAATAAATATATATTATATATAGAGAGAGAGAATATAAAGAAATTCTTAGGCCCCCTAAGAGGTACAATTATTGCATAGACTCAGAAAGTGTGTGCTCCTGAAGCTGTATGTATATACACACACATACACATAGACTATATATAATGCAAAATAAGTTGATATCTACATCTGCTTCTTGGTATAAGAAAGACTTTTTGTTAAGACTGTGGAGAATATATGCATAAGTTTGCATTTTCAAGGAATTGATGGTTTTCTGGAAGCCCTACTATAAATTCTGTGATGTTTACTAATATATACTATGTCCTTCCCTCTGGATATTTTTATGTTGGGCTCTATGCAAGAGAATACTAGAAAGACATGAGGAATTGATAGCTTAAGGTAGGTTTTCCTGGTGTCAGGTGATAACCAGAAGGACTGGCAAACATAAAATCCTCAGTTAAAATGGTCAACAAGATCTTTGGGAAAGGTGTGCATTCCCAATTTTTACTCCCAAATCAAACAAAATTAATAATAAAATTTCATTTTCATTGAAACAGGTGGAGAACTCCAAAGCACAGACCCCAAAGAACACCTGCTGGACATAACAAGGTTGAAAGAAGTTCAGCAGGATGGTTGTAATTGGGCCACATCTTTTTCTATATAGAGAGTACTGCAGCCCAGGAAAAGAGCAACAATATATTTCTGAATGATCAATTAAGATACTCAAGTGGAAACAAATGAAATTGGAACAAAAAACTATACTTGTGGCATCTTTCCCTGCTGAACAGGAATGGCAGCCAGGACTGAAGGAAAACAGCATAGTCAGTCACATTCTTACTGACTTGGCTTTTCAACATCTAAGGGCATGCTGAAAGTTAAGTTTGTGAGAAGAAAAGATATGTGAAACAATATCCTGGAACCAGCTTCTTAATTATAGAAGATCAATATCATCTGAAGAAAACAAAACGTACTGACTCCCCAAAGAAAAATTCTGTAGGTTTGTAGTTTACACTAGGCATCTTGCTAATTTTCCTTGCTGAAGTCAAAGCATAAAACAGGTCAAATCCTCCTGAGGGTCTCCATTCCTGTCATGAAAATAGAACATACTGCTGTTTTAGAAGGACTAGGGGTTTAAAGAGATTTAGAGGGAGGAACACAGGGACCAGATTTTAAGACTAATGGTGGTCATGGCCCCAGCTTCCATACTGCTCCCCTCAAGCTTCCCAAGTCTTAACACAGACTAGAGAAATTCAACATTCCAAATTTTAACCTCAATTTTGAGATGAAAAATTATAAAAGATCAGATAAGACATGACAGAGTCAAAGAGTTTCTACTTATCCTCTTTTGGCACAAGTAAGATACTCATGTAGGGCTTAAACTAAAAAATAGCTGAGAGAGAAAAAAACCAGTTATGTTATCTGTGAAAAAATTCTGCAACCACAAAGTAAGGAGAATATGGCAAGCAAAAAACAGTCAAAACACACAGTTGGGAAAAATTTTCTCCAAGATATTGAAGAATATTTTATATTCAATGCTTTAGAAAAGAGAACAAAATCAATACTGCAGAAAACCAAAAGAAAAAGCAAAATGAAATATCACAAACAGCTTTTGAAAAGGTAGACAAGAGCAAAACATGAGAAGACGCCAGTTATGAAAATAATAATGGAGACTCAGAAGCATAATTGGTGCGCCTCATGAAAAAAACAGGACAAAAAAACAAAAATATTCAGAAATGTAAGAGAACAGAAATTTTGTGAAATTTAGAAAACATGAGTTTTCAGTTATAAAGGGCAAACTGTATCCCAAAGATAATTTCTGTCAAAGCCTGCATCCAAAGACCATAGCGGAATACCCAGTCTCTTAAATAGTTGAGTAAGGGAGGGCACCACCTTGGCAGAGTCTCAAATGTAAAAGGTTAAGAAAAGATGCTTATAGTATTCAGTAGGCTTGGATATGACCGAACATAATTTTAGGGTATAAGATAGTAAGCAAGATCTGAATAGAGAGTGGACAAAATTCATGAACTAGGCAAGTTGCTGGACTGTCAATTGTCTAATCTCCAGAACATGAGTGGTGAACTATTACTGCTAGTTCAGTTTGAGGTCTTCTCTTGCAGCCTGTGAGTCTGAGTGAGGTTATAATAAAACCACTCAAGCTTAGTTTGTGTTGCATATCAACACTTGATTCACTTAATACATCTTAATATCACAGTGTTTTCCATTTCATTTATCCGTATAAAGGAAAAAGATGCACATTAAGATAAAAACTAACGATTTTTTCTTATTCAAATGTTTTATTAAAGGAGCTTGAAGGCATCTGTAAAGAAGAAATATGTCACCTATGAAGTGGGAAAAGGTGCAGTAATTTTGGAATATTAGATGCCAATATAAGTGGAGCAGTGTGTAATTATTTGGAAGGAGAAGAAAGTATAATTCAGTAACTTCTATGCCCAGTCAAGCTGTCATTCATGAGATTAAGTTTGTGAGTCAAGACAACAAAAAGACATTTTAAATATACAGTTCTTGAATTGTACAACTTAAGTGTGCTTCCTAAAAGTAGTTGTGTCTTATATACCAAACAATTGAAAAATAAACAAAACAAAGAACTTGTATAGGGAAGTTATGAAATGATAGGAGAAGAAACACCTGTTTTGCAAGAGAGAGACAGAAACAGAATTCCTGATGTTCTTTGTTCAGGCCAGAAAGGACTAACAGGAGCTACTTACACAATTAGCATTCACTTATTGAAAGACAACTAGAACGTGTTCTAAGAACACAGAATGGAAAAAGTAATCTTCCTGAAAAGTTCATTTAGTCCCGTAAAGCCATAATATCTGATTATGAAATTATAACATTCAATTCATGAAACATCCCCCCAATGGCAAATGACTGTTTTTATATCTTGTAGTAAGCAGACAAGAGCAATGAAATGTGATGTCCTCAGACACCCTTCTGGCTTTACACTTATATAAAGTCCTCATTTGTGTTCTCTGGCAGCTGTATTTCTTTCTTGAAAGACATGGCTCCTGTCGGCCTGACTTAGTTCTTTCTATCTCTCCTTAAAGTGTGAGTGGTACAAACTAGTGATAAAGAGGACCAGACTAGAAAGTCGTCAAGTGTGAAACTGAACCTTTAGCCAATCACTAAAAATACTCTCTGTGGCTCAGCAAAAGTTCCATTAACTTTTGTTTATTTCTGGGTACCACAGTAGTTCTTGATTATATCTAGCCTCAGCTGTGGAAGTAATAGAAGCGTCTTATGAATCAGTTAGCATATGGGGAAACTGTTGAACTATAAAAAAAGTTATAAGCACCTGAGCTTGAGAATGTTTATCTCATCTATACCTGAAATTACAGAAATTCAACCATCCTTATTGGAGATAGCTTGATTTCTAAGAACTGTTAAAAGTTAGGCATCAGAACAAATGAACTGAAACTCGGTTACTATTTTGTTTTTTTACAAAACAAATTCTCCCATGGAATGGCATAAGAAAATCAAAAAGTCAAATCAGAAAGTCAAAAGGGACTCTTTTTTTTTTTTAATCTACAAAGGCCTTGTTGGTGCATTTGTGCAATCAGTTTTTAGTTCATTCCATGCAGTTCTATTTCTCTCTTTGTAATAGCTGATCTTCAGTATTGAAAACTATGATCATTATTATCTTTAATATGGTGT